>PVIH01006296.1:0-77888 GCA_004025045.1 Sigmodon hispidus | reverse complement strand
AATGAGATTTGTGTGACTGAACAGTGGATTGTGGGTGAGGTTTGGCTAGTCTCTGTTCTTAAACAAAGAATTCTATCATCTCTTATTTGGGCTCACACTTCCCATGGTGATTCTGATCTTCCTTGGCACTTTATTTGTCGCAAAGTTAGAAGTTTAGTTTGGCAGGAAGCATTAACACAAAGAAAAATGGGTGGAGTAGAAGGCTGTGTCTGTGTCCTGTATAACCTGTCTTGTCACTGGTCTAGACTTTCACACCATACCGGACAGCTTGGCGCCCCATAGTCACGGCCACCCACATTGGGTCTCACATCCGAGTAGGTGGAGAATTGACTTGTTATGCCTTAGATTTCCTTCTAGTCATGAAGCTGTGCAGTGAACTGTGTGAGCTCTCTGCTGATGAAACCTTCATGCCTGTAAGAGACTCCACCCATGCTGACTGTTCCCTGATTTGCAAAGTTCTGTATTGTTTGTTTCTTCTCTTGCTGAGAGTGACATCTCAACATGGGTGGATCCCAGATTCCATTTCTGTTTGTGTTTGAACCTGTGTGATATACCTTTGCCTGAAAGTGCTACCCAGAAACTCCCCAGTATCTTATGGTGGGCATAATCCAGGTCCAAAGTGTAATCAAGTACCAGAATTCGGCTGAAATGATTTTCTTAGCTTCCTCAGTTCTCAGGTCCTTTCTGGGTCTGCTGTGAACACCCAATGATGCTGGGAAGTGAATATTTCATGCTGTGTGGCTGCTATGTAGATGAGGTTTGAACTTAGCCTGAGCCATTTGAGAGCTGCTGATGTTCTATTACTGTTATCCAAAGATTTTCACATTGTAATTATTTTTAAATTTATTGTTGTATGAAAGTGTGCAAGAGAGGAGTGTGTACACAGCGCACATATGGCAGTCATAGAACAATTTTCAGGAGTCTGTTCTGTTCTTCAGCTGTGGCTTCTGGGAATTTAGTTAGCACCTCAGGCCCGAGTGGCAAGAACCTTTACCCACTGAGCCACTTCACTGGCTGTTTTTGTTTTTGTTTTTGTTTTGAGACAGGGTTTCTCTGTGTAGTACTGGCTCACCTGGAACTCACTATACAGACCAGGCTGGCCTTGAACTTAGAAGTTGGCCTGCCTCTGTCTCCTGAGTGCTAGAATTAAAAGTGTGTGCCACCCACCATGCCTGGCTTAAAGGTCTGACTTTTAACCCCTAGACACGTTTGATGGAGTTGCACCGACAATGGGAGTTGCTTTTGGAGAAGATGCGGGAGAAAGGAATCAAACTGCTGCAGGCACAGAAGCTGGTGCAGTATTTGCGAGAGTGTGAGGATGTAATGGACTGGATCAATGACAAGGTATGCTTTGAGGGCAGGTGTACTAAGGCTCCCCCAAGAGGAAGGGGCCTCCCTGTGATCGGCTGTGAGAGGCAGTGTTAATGAGGTTGGCAACCTAAGTTAGGTGGAAGGCAGAAGTGGGGAGACTCTCTTAGCTGCTTTTTAGGAACCTTCAGTTTTATAACCCTAAAACTTCTGTTTCTGGGACAGAACCCTGTTAGAAGACAGAAGAAAAAACTGCATAGAGAATTTTCCGTTAAAGTGAATGTGGCCTCGTTCCTAATGTGTCTTCTTAATGGCAAACTTGGCCAGTGTCTCAAGTTTGTTCTCTCCCTGAATAGGAAGCAATTGTGACTTCTGAGGAGCTGGGCCAGGACCTGGAACATGTGGAAGTCCTGCAGAAGAAATTTGAAGAGTTTCAGACTGACCTGGCTGCTCATGAAGAAAGGGTTAATGAAGTAAACCAATTTGCTGCAAAACTCATCCAGGTGAGAAGCAGATTGATGTGTGCTGCCTACAGCAACATGGGTCCTTCTGGGATGTCCTGCAGAAGAGAACTTATCTGGTCTTTGTTTTTGTTATTTTTGTTTTGTTTGTTTTAAATCTTAGGTGAACTTAGTTTAATTCTATATGTGAATATTTTGCCTGTATATATGTATGTGCACTATGTGTGTGCCTGGTGCCTGGAGAGGCTAAAAGATGGTGTCAGATCCCATGGGATTACAGTTATAGATGGTATGTCCTTTCCTTCTGCTACACTACAGTTCAGTATGTTTTTGCTCACTAATATCTTGTCCTTCTAGAGAGTTGCGCTATGGGTGCTGGGACCTTAATCTGGATCTTCTGCAACCTCTGAGCTGTCTGTCCAACCTTGCCTGATTCCTGATTATTATTTTTTCTTCTGCTGCTACTTCTCTTTATTTTTATTTATTTGTTGAGATAGGGTCTCTCTATTAGTAGTCCTGGCTGTTCTGGAGCTCTGTGGGTAGACCAGGCTTGCCACCAACTCACAGAGATCCATCTACCTCCTCCTGAGTGCATTACCACACCCAACTGGAATCCCTAATTCCTAATGAACAGGTTTTGTAAGTATCTTAGAAGTTTTGTCTACATGTACATAAAACCTCGTTCTGATTTCTCCTAAATGAGAACATGCTTTTACCTTATGGCCCTGGACAGGAAGGACAGAGTTCACTTGATTTCTTTACTCCATCCACTTTTGGGCACCATTGGATGAGCTTTTATTGGGCTTCTAAAGCTTGTTTCTGGGATTTCTCAGACCTTGGACCAGAGTGTGGTGGTAAATACCTAATTTTGGCAGGTATCCACCAGTATTCCTTTCCCATAGAAGCTTTTCTGGACTCTGTGGGGCTCCTGAAAGGACCTGATAATGAAAGGGCTCTCCACTGGTAGCTCTGGAGCTCATTAAGAGGGGACAGAGACAGCTGGGTTTGATGACTTCTGTTTCCCAGTGAGGCAGGAGGATTGTAGGCTCAGGGCTAGCCAGACTCCTGGTAGACCCTGTCTCAAAACCCAAAAAGGAAAAAAAGGGAGGTGGAATTGGCAAAACTACCTTTTTCTATTGTCTACATGAAAGCTGTTTTTATATCCTTGCCTTCTGCTACACTATAGTTCAGTATGCTTTGAAGATATCAAGCAATAGGAAGCAAAGCTTTTTGTTTTGGGGGACAAGAGGGTGTCTGTTGAAGAGGTTCAAGGTTTAAATTTCCATGCCATTGGTACCAATACATTTTCTGATTATTTAAAGTCAGTGTTTGAGAGGACACCTGGAACTGCTCAGTAATATCTTGTCCTTCTAGAGAGCCAGTATCACTATCAAGTCATAAGTTACTTCAAAATTATGCAGGGCAAGAACAGTCAAGTCAGCTTCGCAAATACTCAACCTCACCTCTTCACATGTTCTTTTCAGCTAAGAAAAAACAAAGCATTGGAATGTGCTTGGTAAAGAGTCATGTTAAGCTGTCTGCTGTCTTCTTTGAGGGCTAAACTCTGGCCACTGAGAACCATGCATCTGAGAAACAGTACTGATTCACAGACACCTGAAATGCTGGGTTTTAAGCACTTGAGGTAGATGGGGGTACAGTGATGAAGTTGCACTATTTGGATATAGTATGTCTGTTTTAGTTAAAATTTTTATTTTCTAGTTTGTTTCACATGTAAGTATTTTGCCTGCATGTATGTGTGTTTGCCACATGTGTTCCGATGAAGGTCAGAAGAGGACATTGGGTCCTATGAAACTGGAGCTAGAGATAGTTATGAGCCACTGTGTTGGTACTGGGAACCAAGCTTGGGCTTTTTTCTTTGTCCATAGTGGGCAGGCATAGAAGCACACACCTTTAATTCCAACACTTGGGAGGCCAGGCAGGTAAGTCACTGAGTCAAGGCCAGCCTGGTCTATAGGACAAATAACAGGCCAGCCAGGGCTGTATAATGAGACTGCCTCAAAACGAGAAGAAACAACAACAAAAAACTTATACCTTCCAAGGGATAGAAAACAGTTTATTCAAAGAAATGGATTCTTTCTTGAGCTGTAGCTCCCTTTCTTTCACACAGACCCAGGCTTCCTTATGGTAGTGAAGACTTGCTTGTGCTCTGGAGCCAGGCCCAGGATAACTTTCAGAAGTGGCAGGTTGATGAGTCCATTCTCTTCCTTTTGTAGGAGCAGCACCCGGAAGAGGAGCTGATCAAGACCAAGCAGGATGAAGTGAATGCAGCTTGGCAGCGTCTGAAAGGCCTAGCTCTTCAACGACAGGGGAAGCTTTTCGGTGCTGCTGAGGTTCAGCGCTTTAACAGGTACTGAGGCTGTGAGAACTAAGCAGAGCTCTGCTTCTGTGGTGTTCCCAGTATACTTGGACAGCTACATAGCTGAGTTGACTGGTCCCTCTTTTGTAGGGATGTGGATGAGACCATTGGTTGGATTAAGGAAAAGGAGCAGTTAATGGCCTCTGATGACTTTGGCAGAGACCTAGCAAGTGTTCAGGCTCTGCTTCGGAAGCACGAGGGTCTGGAGAGAGATCTTGCTGCTCTGGAGGACAAGGTTAGTTTGTTTGTTTTTCTCAGACAGGGATTCTCTGTGAAGACTTGGCTCTTTTGGAACTCACTATGTAGACCAGGCTGGCCTCTAAGCTCACAGAGATATGCCTTCCTCTGCCTCCTAGTGCTGGGATTAAAAGTGTGTGCCACCACTGCCCAGTCACAAGGTGGGTTTGAAAGTCACTGATTATGTAAATCAGTTAGCAAGGGCAGGAGAATGGTGCTGATAAGAGTCTGTTTTTAGGTGAAAGCCCTGTGTGCTGAGGCTGACCGCCTGCAACAGTCACACCCTCTGAGTGCCAACCAGATCCAGGTAAAGCGAGAGGAACTGATTACCAACTGGGAACAGATCCGCACTCTTGCAGCAGAGAGACATGCACGGCTTGATGACTCATACAGGTAGCAAATGATTCTTTGGTACTTGGCAGTCAGGGCTCTTTGACCCTTATATAGAGCAGAGAGACAGAGGGTTAATCTTAGATACCAAGAATGTTTCTGTACTCTGCCAAGAATCACCAATAAGAAAACACAGGGTACTTTCCCTCACCTACATTATTAAGTCTTTTGGAGACTGGAAACTTTATGTAGAGTATAATCTGTGTGTAGTATTTATTTATTTATTTATTTATTTATTAAGATTTATTTATTATGTATACAGTATACAGAAGAAGGTACCAGATGTCATCATAGATGGTTGTGAGCCATCATGTAGTTGCTGGGAATTGAACTCAGGACCACTGGAAGAACAATCAGTGCTCTTAACCTCTGAGCCATCTCTCCAGCTCCTATGTATAGTATTTATAGCTTCATAAATTCTATTATCCATTCTTACTTCACTTTGACTGACAGAATGGAAATTCCCCATTGCTATCAGCATCATGTAGAATAGCCTCTTAAAACAAATCTTAAAAAAAAAACCAAAAAACAAAAAACATTAAAGAACTGGAAAGGTAAAGAGTGCTCTTTGGGGCTGGAGAGATGGCTCAGCAGTTAAGAGCACCGTCTGCTCTTCCAGAGGACCCGGGTTCGATTCCCAGCACCCACGTGGCAGCTAACAACTGTCTGTAGTTCCAGTTCCAGGCAAACACCAAGGCAAATAAATAAATAATAAATAAATAAAGTTTAAAAAAATAAAAAAAAAAAAAAGTACTTCTCACCTTGAGTTGGCCCTGGGAATAACAAAGAAGTTAACGATGGTCAGTTAGTGGCAGTGACTAGCCAGGACAATATAAGGAGACCCAGTTTCAAACAGCAAAAAATGTGAGACACAATAGGAACAACAGAACCTACTTTCTGCCTTCTGCTGTCCTCACTTTACGTTCAGTGAAGTTTCCTTTTCCCAGGACTAGGGTCCTGGTACTCCTACTGGAAGTGACATCTTTTTTATTTTTCCCAAGGCTTCAACGCTTTCTTGCTGACTTCCGTGATCTCACAAGCTGGGTGACTGAAATGAAAGCTCTCATCAATGCAGATGAACTGGCCAATGATGTAGCTGGTGCCGAAGCTCTGCTGGATAGACATCAAGAGCACAAGGTAGTATTCCAGGATCTGTATGAACTCACAGAGATCCGTCTGCCTCTGCCTCCCAAGTGCTGGGATTAAAGGCTTGCATCTTGCATCTCCTGTTTCAAGAGTGTTTTAAAGAATTTGTTAGGTGTGGTGGTGCATAGTTTTAATCCTATCACTGGGAAGGCAGAGGCACATGAATCTTTGAGTTAGTGAGTTCCAGGCCATTCAGGGTTACACAGTGAGACCCTGTCTCAAAAAAGCAAACACAAAAAAGCTAAGGCAATTTTGAGAAACATGGTAGAGGACGGGAGGGATTCATTTTACTAAGTACTATACAATTGGAGTAAGAAAGTTCATATGACATAAAAAGAAAAATGGACAGTTAATAGGAAGGCTTGATCTATAGGAACTTAGGGCTGCTTGATTAATGACATGTGGCCTACAGAGCTGGAAGCAAGCACTTTTTGGTTAACATATACTTTCATATTTGGTTCCTGAAGCTTATAGGAAACACTTTAAACCTGTCACTGTTTCTTTGCCTAGCAGGCTTACTTCTTAATGAGTGTTTGAAATTCAACAACTTGATGTCATTGTCATTGTCTCTGTGTCTCCCTACCCCTAGCACCACCCAAAAATGCTGGAAATATGCTCTCTTACTTTACAGGGTGAGATCGATGCTCATGAAGATAGCTTTAAGTCTGCAGATGAGTCTGGGCAGGCTCTGCTCGCAGCTGGTCACTATGCCTCAGATGAAGTGAGGGAGAAGGTAAGGTAGTGAAAAGGGGATTTTAAAGATAAAGCCAGGGCCAGAGAGTGCGTCTCTATCCCTGTGGCCGATTAGGGGCCCAACATCAACTGAAAACAATTAATAGTCCAAGATTCTGCCACAAAGAGGCAGCTTTTTCCTATAGAGATTTAAAAAAGATGTATGTGGCTGATTGTGGTGGCACATATGTTTAAATCCCAGGACTGGGGAGGAAGAGGCAGGCAGGCAGATCTCTGTGAGTCTGAGGTCAGCGTGGTCTAATAGCAAGTTCCAGACCATCTAGGACTATATAGTCCCTGTGTGTGGGGGTTGGAGGAATGTATATGTAATATTGGACCAAGAGACTTTTTTTTCTTTTAAATTTCAGGCATATGTGACACATTCCTTACTTTATTTTATTTGTTTATTTATTTTAATTTTTTTTAAAAGCCATTATTTATTTATTTATTTATTAAGCTTTATTTATTTATTTATTTGCCTTGGTGTTTGCCTGGAACTGGAACTACAGACAGTTGTTAGCTGCCATATGGGTGCTGGGAATTGAACCCAGGTCCTCTGGAAGAGCAGAGGGTACTCTTAACCGCTAAGCCATCTCTCCAGCCCCCATTTTATTTATTTTTATTTATTTATTTATTTATTTATTTATTTTTTTTATTTATTTATTTATTATGTATACAGTATACCAGATGTCACCATAGATGGTTGTGAGCCACCATGTGGTTGCTGGGAATTGAACTCAGGACCCCTGGAAGAACAGTCAGTGCTCTTAACCTCTGAGCCATCTCTCCAGCCCCTATTTTTATTTATTTTTATTTTATAACTGTGTAAGGATGTCAGATCTTGGAATTACAGACAGTTGTTGGCTGCCATGTGGATGCTGAGAATTGAACTCGGGTCCTCTGGGAGAACACTCTTAACCGCTGAGCCATCTCTCCAGCCCACATTCCTTAATTTAAAAGGACTTTGTAGAGAGCCAGTCTTGCTGTAGTTGTTGGAACAAATAGGAAACAAATTGTGAAATGTCTCAGGCATTCATGAATTCACCTAACAGGTTTGAGATGCCCACTCAGATGACTGTTCTCATTTGATAGTATTTTCCTCTATTAGGGTTAGGGTTAGGGACTTTGAGAGTCTCATCTACCAGTCACCTTGTCATTTTTACCTAAAATGTGTATGATAATATGACAATAAATTCTAGGTTAGTCAGCATGGGGTACTTGTGGATAGCACATATATACCAGTTTGGTGATACTTGTATATTTATTATGATAAGTTTACATACATTGTTATTGCATGAAGAAATGCCTAAAACCTAGCATGGGAAGTCCCCATGTCTCCCAGAAGATGTAAAGCAACTTTGCTTCTTGTTCCCCAAGCTGAGCATCCTTTCAGAGGAGAGAACCACTCTCCTGGAGCTGTGGGAGCTTCGTAGACAACAGTATGAGCAATGCATGGACTTGCAGCTATTCTACCGTGACACTGAGCAGGTGGACAACTGGATGAGCAAGCAGGAGGTAATGTTCATCAGGAGCCCCTACCAGGAAAGGACAAGGTGTTACACCCACACTCTACCTTTCCAGCGAGTGCTGATTTTATTTCAGGACATTGGAGCAATTTCAGTTTTGGATATAGTGAAGAAGGAACTAAGCAGGTTTATTTTGGCTGTCTGCCTCTGACATTACTAAGACAGGAAGACACTTAGAAAATATTTGTGCAGTACAAAGGGGTTTCTGAAAATTAAAATTTAGCCTGATGTATAATCTGAATGTACAAAACTGGGGTTGGTGCCTGTTTGCATTTGTTTTCAGAAAGCTAAGGCAGGAGTTTCACAAGTTTGAGGCCAACTAAACTACTTAGTTAAAGAGCATCTGGACTGCATAGTGAGACTTTGTCTCAATCAGTATCCTCCACTCCTGAAAGAAATAATTACAAAATTTTTTGATAAAATATACAGTAAGGATTATTTTTCAGTGTTCATTGTTGATTTTTTAAAATTATTTATTTCTATTTTATACATTTTTGTATTTTGCCTGCATGTATATCTCTGTGGGAGTGCTTGATCCTCTGGAACTGGAGTCAGTCACAGACAGATGAGAGCTGTCATATAGATGCTGGGAATTGAGCCCAGATCTTCTGGAAGAGCAGTCAGTGTTCTTAACTGCTGAACCATCTCTCCAGCCCCTCCTGGCTGATTTTTAAGAGAATATAGAACAGACTAGAGCTTGCAGTAGTGATCTCAGAAGCTTACTTGCCATAGACTACTTCCTGTCTGTGTTTTGCTAAAATTTGCTTTTGCTTTCAGGCTGTAGATGCATGAGCAGTTTATAATGGTGCACACTTGATTTTCTTTTTCTAGGCATTTCTGCTAAATGAAGATTTGGGTGACTCCTTAGACAGTGTGGAAGCTCTTCTGAAGAAGCATGAAGACTTTGAGAAATCCCTCAGTGCACAGGAGGAAAAAATCACAGTAAGACTCCTTTTGTCATGTGGTCCATAGAGTCAGTTAATCCCTTTCTGAGAGGTTTGGGAGCTGTCTGCAGAGTACTCCCAGGAACATATTAAGACTTCATGAGGACATGGTTTGATCCTGTACATGTAACATAACCTTTATGGAACAGTCACTTGCTTGATAGAAACCTCCCATTGAGATATATTTTTGACACTAAATCAGAGTAAGACAACATGTACTTGTTCTATAAAGAAAACACCTTCGTAGAAAAGATCAGAAGTCTATTGACTGGGCTGGAGAGATGACTCAGCAGTTAAGAGCATTGACTCTTCTTCCAGGGGACCTGAGTTCGATTTCCAGCATCCACATGGCAGCAAATAACTGTCTGTAATTCCAAGATCTGACACCCTTACACAGTAATACAACAGGCAAAACACCAATTCACATAAAAATAGATAAAAAAAAAAAAAGTTTGTTGACCTACATCTGACATGTATGAGATAGTCATGCAGCACTTGATGTCTGCACACTTGAGGGGAATGCACAGTCTTGTTCTCTTTCATAGCATCAATCAGAATCCTCCAGGCATGTCAACATGTAACAGTGATGTCTGTGTCTGAAGAGCTCACACTTGGGAACCAGATACTTAACCCTCACCCCCCAAAAAAGGAAGAAGTATCTTATATTTTACATTTAGGATTTTGTGTTAGACCGAATTCATAGGTAGAGTACATGCAGCTCTTAAGCTACAGGTTGGATATACCTGCAGGTGAGCATAATCAGCCTAGTGGTGGGTGCATGTCTCAATGCAAACTTTGACTGATAAGATTAGGATGTTTTCTCTACTGCCCCGGCTAGGGTACAGTGCTCAGTGACAACTCTTGTCTTTCTTTCTAGGCACTGGATGAGTTTGCAACCAAACTAATTCAAAATAACCACTACGCAATGGAAGATGTAGCCACTCGCCGAGATGCTGTGAGTGCCCTGGCTTGCGATGCTGCTTTCTGAAATACTTGCTGCAGTTCAGCTAAGCTGGCCACCTTTTGGGGAGTATAAATTTTAAAATCACATGACCCTGTCTTTCAGCTCCTGAGCCGACGGAATGCTCTCCATGAGCGAGCAATGCACCGCCGGGCCCAGCTGGCAGATTCCTTCCACCTGCAGCAGTTCTTCCGTGATTCTGATGAGCTCAAAAGTTGGGTCAACGAGAAGATGAAAACTGCCACCGATGAAGCTTATAAAGTAATGTACAATCAGTCTGTCATGTGGCACTTGTGTAAGCTAAATAACCTTCTCAAAATCTAGTTGTAGCTACAAAACAAAAAACAAAAGGGGTTCCACCAACCACGTTAGTTAACGTATGCTGTTTATGGGCATAAAGTAACTCTACTCAGGTTCAAGGCAGATCCCTCTTTTTGATTGGCAGGATCCATCCAACCTGCAAGGCAAAGTCCAGAAGCATCAGGCTTTTGAGGCAGAGCTTTCAGCAAACCAGAGCCGTATTGATGCCCTAGAGAAAGCTGGGCAAAAGTTAATAGATGTCAACCACTATGCCAAGGAAGAAGTAGCAACTCGTATGAATGAGGTCATCAGTTTGTGGAAGAAACTTCTAGAGGCCACAGAACTGAAAGGTAAGAGAAAATAGAAAAGTGCTTGGTAGTAGGTGAGTTTGAGAAACTAAATACTCCTAGTTGGCTCAGCATTCTAGAAACAGACACCACCCAGGAAAGGTAGAATGATAGTTTTGTTTTTAAGGATTTTGTTTGCTATATAGGGATCACTTAGCTTGGGTTTTTAATACTTTGACATTTGGTAAGTGTGACTAAAGGTAGTGGTTGATTGGTGAGACTAAAGAGAATGAATTTAGCCTTCCACTAAATCACAGATTAGCTGTGAGCCAGGACTATTATCCATGGAATTAAATACGACTTCCAGACAGCCTCTAGAATGTAGAACAGGGACCATACTAGCAGTTTTCCTTCACCTGTTTAGTAAAACCAGATAATGACTAAGATGCTCACCATCATCTTCCACCAACATACCATGCCTGGCTTATGATAAGTATTAATGGGTTACATTATCTAACAGAAAATGAACCCAATTCCTTGAACAGGAATAAAGCTTCGTGAAGCCAACCAGCAACAGCAATTTAATCGCAACGTTGAGGACATTGAATTGTGGCTGTATGAAGTCGAAGGTCACTTGGCTTCTGATGATTATGGCAAAGACCTCACCAATGTCCAGAACCTCCAGAAGAAGCATGCCCTGCTGGAGGCAGATGTGGCTGCTCACCAGGTACAATGGGGAATGGGACCTGTGGTGGGGCAGGGCAGTGCTGAATGAGAGAATGATGAATGTTGAGCATTTCAAGATAAGACTGTTAGGGGGAAAGATGAAATATACTGCTGTTTTACAGACCTCTATATGCTTCTCCTCCACATGTTTATCCTCAGCGTTCTCTGGGAGCTTCAAATGAGGGAAAGCTGTAGCAGAATAATCTCGTAGTAGGCCAAGCACCATGTTAACTTTTCTTGGTGTTTAATGAATACTCACCCCAAGTAATAGACTGGAGATGTGAAGAACAGAGTCTCTGGGAATTGGTTGCAGTTTTCAAACTTTATCCTCCTCCTCATGTTCCCAGGATCGAATTGATGGCATTACAATTCAGGCCCGCCAGTTTCAAGATGCTGGTCATTTTGATGCTGAAAACATTAAGAAGAAGCAAGAGGCCCTTGTGGCTCGCTATGAGGCTCTCAAAGAACCTATGGTGGCCCGGAAGCAGAAGCTGGCAGATTCTCTTCGTCTGCAGCAGCTCTTCCGAGATGTAGAGGATGAGGAAACCTGGATTCGAGAAAAGGAGCCTATTGCTGCATCCACTAATAGAGGTTAGTCTGTCTGCACCAGGCAGAACCATGCCACTGCAGTAGCCCATAGCAGAAAGGAGATGCATAAGAAGGAGGAAGATGACATTTATATTCCTGGACTGCAGCACTAGTGGGAACCCATAGTGTCAGTTCAGTGCCAGTTGATGAGAGAATGGTATTTGCTTTTAGGCAAAGATCTAATTGGAGTCCAGAATCTGCTAAAGAAACATCAGGCTTTACAAGCAGAAATTGCTGGGCATGAACCTCGTATCAAAGCAGTGACACAGAAAGGAAATGCCATGGTGGAGGAAGGTGAGTAAGTATGGTCAGTGACTGGACCTGGTCTGTCCCCTAGTGCTTCGGCACTGGCCCAGCCAGTGAGGCTGAAGCTGAGCGCCACTCTCATTCTGTTGTATAACTTTGATCAGGCTTCACTTGTGAGTTTTGCTATTATGTCGGTGCACTTCTCATCTTCCCTCCCTCCAGGCCATTTTGCTGCAGAGGATGTGAAGGCCAAGCTGAATGAGCTCAACCAGAAATGGGAGGCACTGAAAGCCAAAGCCTCTCAGCGGAGGCAAGATCTAGAGGACTCACTGCAAGCCCAACAGTACTTTGCTGACGCTAACGAGGCTGAGTCCTGGATGCGGGAGAAGGAGCCCATAGTGGGCAGTACAGACTATGGAAAGGATGAGGACTCTGCTGAGGTAACTCAAACCCGAGTACTTGGGAAATTGGCCTAGCAGTAGAGTAGAAAGCAAGGTAGCAGGAAACGGAAAGGATCCTGCAGCTGCTTTTTAAGGTGTTTAGGAAGTTCAGAATCAAAGAAAAGACTGGTTGTCATCCACTTTAAACGATTAAGTCTCATTTATTGTCTATCATGTACATGCAGACATGTAGTGAGACCAGAATATAAGCACGCCAACACTGACACCTTTGTAAACTTAGCAATGCACGTACATGTAACACTCAGTACATACACCAACATTGTTTTTTTTTGTAACTCTCCTTTTTGATTCATGAAGGTCTGAGTTCTCTAGACCTACCTCTTGACAATCTTACCAAAAACAGGAAGAGAGCTGGGGATCTCAGTGTTAAGCACTAGTGTAGCATGTACACAGTTCTGGATTCCATTCCCAGCACCAAAAACCTCCCTAGGTGAGTTGAGCCTTCACATGAATAGCATTTTCCTCAAGAATAGAACAAAAATGCTGGAAGTGGTGTTAGTAGAGAGAGACAAAGTAGAATTGTAAAAGGGGATTCTCAAGTATGTGAGATAACTGTCCTTTATTTGTTTTTATATTTTAGATACGTTTTAACTATGTAAAGGGGGGCGGAGAGTGTGACTCAGCAGTATTTCTTTTCTGAAATTAAGATGAAAAGTACTTGGGCTGGCAAGAAGGCTCAGTGGGTAAAGGCACTTGTGCCAAGACTGTTGACCTGAGTTCAATACCCAGGCCCCCATAGTGGAGTCAGAGAACTGACTTCTGCTACTTGTCTTCTGACCTCCATGCATGTGCCACAGTATATGTATGCACACACACAAAGAGTAAGTATAAGCCAACATGATGGGGAAATTCTACCAGGTCCTACCTGCCCTTAGATAAAATGCTATTGGTGATCAGTGGCTGAGAGGGAGAATCAGTTTCCTCCAGATACAAGCTCTCATGTAGGTTGTCTAGTGACAAGTGGTCAGTCCTGGACACAAGTACATATGTGCAACAATAAATGTCTTCAGTAGGGGATGTGTGTGTAATACTGCATTGAGTGAGAGAGAGAGAATAGTAATTGTAGAAAAGGAGGTTGTGAATTAAGGGGTGTATGGGAGTAGTTGAAGGGGAGAGAAGGAAGAGAGAGATAAATGCACTACTCATGTACAATGTCCTCATAAAAAATTTTAAAAACATACAAAATTTCAAAACTATACAAAATGTAGAAAATTAGTAGTGGAGTGTACAGAATAGCTAGCAGTCATATCTTCTCAAGACAAGGGCCTCTGAAGAATGACAAGGTTCCATGGATATGTTTCAGGCTCTGCTCAAGAAGCATGAAGCTTTGATGTCTGATCTCAGTGCCTATGGCAGCAGCATCCAGGCTTTGCGAGAGCAGGCTCAGTCATGCCGGGTAAGTAGTGTTTCTGTTGTAGAGTACTGAGGGCCCAGGGTGAGCAAGGGAGATGGGCAGACATTTAAGGCTGTGGGTGATATTCTTTGGTTTGGTTTGGTTTGTTTGTGACAGTGTCTCACTATGTAGACCAGGCTGGTCCCAAACTTGAGTAAATCACATGCTTCTGCTTCGATTGATGGAGTGCTGTGATTAAAAGGCACATGAATGAGACCATACCTGCTATGGACAACATTCTTCTCACACAAAGATCTGCAGTCAGGCACATTTAATTGAGGAGAGTTTTGTGTGTTAGTTAGTGACACCCCCCCCCCTTTTAGTGTTTAAATAACAAGGTCTCACTTTGTAGTCCAGGTAGGCCTCAAACTAATTAATTAATTCTTCCCTTTTGGCTTCCCAACTGCTTCTTTTATAGGCATACACCATCAGACCTGGGTTTTTCAGTCACACATTTCTTTTAATGCTTAGCAGCTTGAACAAATCTTTTTTGGTAACTTCAGTAAAGAACTCTCAAAGAGGGGCTGGAGAGATGTCTCAGTGGTTAAGAGTACTGACTGCTCATCTAGAGGACCGAGGTTCAATTCCCAGCACCCACATGGCAGCTAACAACTGTCTGTAACTGCAAGATCTGGCACCCTTACAGATATGCAGGCAAAATGCCAATGCACATAAAATAAAATTTAAAAAAAAATTTTAAAAAAAAAGGGAACTCTCAGAGCTGGTTTGTGTAGTGGCATAAACCTTTAATCTCAGCACTCAGGAGGTAGACAGATAGATCTCTAGGGTGAGTTCAATGCTGACCTGGTCTATATAGTTCCAACTACTAAAACTGGATTGGCTCTACAAAGTTCTTTTAAGTTTCAGGGCCACATATCTCAAAAAACAAAACAAAACAACAACAACAAAAAGCCAAAACAAAACAAGAGAACTCTCATAAGTGTATAGTTAATACACTTTTTGGTAATGGACTCTTGTGTGCTTGGGTGACACATTATAAGTGGCATATAATCATTTTATCTTTCCTTGGATTGTTAGCAACAAGTGGCCCCCATGGATGATGAGACTGGGAAGGAGCTGGTGTTGGCTCTCTATGACTATCAGGAGAAGAGTCCTCGGGAGGTCACCATGAAGAAGGGAGATATTCTCACCTTGCTCAACAGCACCAACAAGGCAAGGCACAAGATGGCCAGGGTTGGGTCCATCAGCACTGTGGAGTATGCTCTCTGCTGGATATCCTTGGGTAGAATGGGAACAGAAGAGGGCTACTTTATCAAACTCCCAGTCCCTCTTCATTTATCTAGAGCCACATATGCCTGGGAAAGGACTAGATCAATCCTCTTGAGTCTTACATTTGCAAGTAGTGCCAAGAGTCACCTGCAGGGTCTTCAAAATCACAGTCAAGTGTTTGGGTGAACACCCTCCCTTCTGAGCCATGGCAGCTGGGCAAGCACTGGATACTACCAAGCCTTTGTCCGTTGGTTACTCACCTAGACTGTATAGTTAAACTTAAGATTAGCAGATAGTTGAAGGCAGCTGTGGTGGATCTTAGACACTTCATCTTCTTTGAGTTAAGTGCAGCCTAGTCCATCAGCCTTTTTCCTTAGTATGTGCTGGAGTGACATGTCCTTGAAGTGGGGGCTGTGTTCCTCTCCGTTGACTGGTCATGAGGGATCCCCCTCACATCTTAAGTTAAGATCAAAGAATTGTTCTGCCAATTGCTAGAGAACTCTGTGTGACCCCATCCTGAATGATTAAGGGAACCTGAGAGTCTTACTTCTTGTTACTATCTTTTAAACTGAAATTCAATTCTCTGGTCCACCTAGTTTGTATAACAGCAATGTTGCTCTGCCATACTTTTAAAGGTGAGGTTGAAAATGTTGTGCCTGCTGTGCCCTTCCATGGTAACTTGAAATATAGTTAGCATAACTGAAGTTCTTGATGATTTGAGTTTGGTGGCCTCCATGGTTAATTGCATCTTAACCTGCATGTGTGGCAGTGCAGAGGGACTTTAATCTGTCAGAGGCCTCTTGAAGTAATAAAGCTCCTTTGTGTGTGTCTGTATACATGTCCACAAATAGGCCATTGGGGGCTGGGGAGGTGGCTCAGCAGTGAGGAACACCTACTCCTCTTCGAGGGCAGCTCAGTTCCCTGTAACTCCAGCTCCAAGAAAATCTGACACACTCTTTTGGCCTCCTTGGACATACGTGTGAACACACACTTGTAACATACACACAGAGGTACAAAATTAAAGAAGGGGGGAAAAGCCAGGTCACTGTGAGCACTGTCTTTCTCAGGGAAAAAAAAATATGCTTTCAGTTTTCTTTTTCTCTCCCTTAGGATTGGTGGAAAGTGGAAGTGAATGACCGTCAGGGTTTTGTGCCAGCTGCATATGTGAAGAAGCTGGACCCCGCCCAGTCAGCCTCGAGGGAGAACCTCCTGGAAGAGCAGGGCAGCATTGCACTGCGTCAGGGCCAAATCGACAATCAGTAAGGGCTGGAACACACAGCACAACCTAGACAGCACTCAGGGTTTAATCCAGCCAGATAGAGTCAGTGTCTTAGGGTCTCTTGGAGCTCCCTGTACTCTTTCTGTTTCCCTGAAGTCTCCTAACCCACAAATCTCCGTTAGAGCCCAAATTCTTGACTAGTACCTTAATTTCACTTGGTTTTTTCTGTACTTCTAAACTACTTTTTCTAAACCACATTTAAAACTACTTGATAAGATGTTAGCCAATGTCTTTTAGACCAGGTTCTTTTGGGGTTGAATTTTTAGATTCATGGCTCTACCTCCCCTTGGACAGCTGCCTGGAGAGCTGCTCTCTCTTCCATAGTTTTGTGTTCAGAGAATGCAATTTATTTTTAAAGCTGGTCTTCTCATCATCATATAGATGAACCCTATATTGTACTACATGTTCTGTCCTGTAGTGCATTCCTTACTCTGCTAATGAAATCAACAGTTTTGGGCACCTGGGAAGTACCCTGGAAGTACACTTCTAAGTCCAGTAGGGATTAGGATAAGAGCTTTTCTGACCTTAATGATCTTGAAATGACAAAAACTATTTATACACTTAGGAATTCTTTCACTGTTACTTCATAGATAAGGAGACTCTTGGGTTTGTGTTCTTGTCACAAGCCTGAGTCATAAAAGAGCACAGATGTTGATGGAGGTAGTGTTGCTGAACTGGCTATTAGAATCGGCACTGTCCTTCAGGTCTGTTTTGTCCCCTGACCTTACTCTGTGCAGTTAGGTGTTTGCAGTACAGGGAACACTGCCTTAAGAGTAGCAGACTTGTCATGAAGGCAAACTAACTCTCTCATTTAATATCCCTACTGTTTCTCCACTGTGATTTTATTCGTGGCCTAGACTGCTTCTAAGAGCTTTTGAATGATTCCTAAGTTTTTCCCACTTGAAGCATCTGCCATCGTGGCACCAGTCGGAGCTGCTGCTTTTCATTCCCGTGGATTAATCCCACTAATGTGTGCATGCTTTTGCTGTACCCCCTCTGTGCAGGACACGCATAACTAAGGAGGCCGGCAGTGTATCTCTGCGTATGAAACAGGTGGAAGAACTGTGAGTAGGCTGAGAGCCTGGCTGAGCTCCCCATGTCCATTCTCCCTCTGCCGCTTTCTCCAACGCACTGTCCATTCAGAAAAGGTGGTGCTGGGGACCTGCCACATCTGTAGCACAGCTTTGCTGTCACGGGAGAGCTCTCAGTGGAACTGCCCTCCTCGGTTGCTTCTGCCTGCTTGTGTTTGGAATGGTGTTGATTCACTCTAGTTTTGTGATAGAGCAGGAACAGTCTCTGTTCTTTGTAAACCTGTAGCAAGTTTTGTCAGATTTTTCAGTGGGGGGAAATGACATGCTGCTCGAAGGTTGAGGGGCTCGGATTTCTGGTGACTTGGTACTTTTTTATTTGATTGGGAAGCTTAGATTTAGTGACGATTTTCAGATTTTTCTTTAACTTTGAATTTCATTTCTTACTCAGATTTGTTGGTTTTTTGTCTCTAAAGATAGTGGCAGCTCAGCTTTTTGTATCTTAGTTCTTACAGGTTGAAAAATTCTTTGATTCTTCTTAGGTCTTGCAGATGATTAAGTTGTATACATACCTGATGTTCTTTCAGTAACTTACTCAAAAATACACAGATCACTATGGAAGTGTCCTACTGGTCAGAGAAGGAACATCCTGTATTGGACTGTGTTAAAGCTCATACCTCTCCCCATTTAGGGGCTGCTCAGAGAACTACAGAACCCAAGAAAATCCCTTATATACACTATGTAGTGTCATCTTTATGTAGTTTCATCTCATCTCTCCAATGTAGTCACATGAGCCTTTTGTTTTTGTGCCAAGTGCTTGGTTTCAGGCTTCTGTGGTCATCATAATTGCAGAATTGGCCTGGAGATGTGTGTGCCCCAGCCAGTTATGACCTGTGCAATGTGCGCCTATCCCTGAAGCTGTAGTTTGGGTGCTTAGTATTCTCATCTTTGTGTGCTCTGATCTTTGTCAATCCTTTGTTGCTAGGCATTGTCATTACAAACTCATGCCTCGGATCACACCTCAGAAGCCTAGTGGTTGTCCTGTGTTAGCATCTTTGAGTTCTTGCCCATTTTGTCACCCTCTTGACTTCTCAGATACCAGTCTCTGCTGGAACTGGGTGAGAAGCGGAAAGGCATGTTGGAGAAGAGTTGTAAGAAGTTCATGTTGTTCCGGGAAGCAAACGAGCTACAGCAGTGGATCAATGAGAAGGAAGCTGCTCTAACGAGTGAAGAGGTTGGCGCAGACTTAGAGCAGGTTGAGGTGCTGCAGAAAAAGTTTGATGACTTCCAGAAGGTATGAGAAGTTTTTGGCATGGCTGCAAAGTTGTGTAAATACGTAATTGTTGGGGTGAAGGCATGGTTCAGCAGAGAAGCCAGGTCCATTGCCAGCATCCACATAGTTGCTTGCAACTGTCTGTCCCTTGAGGTTACTTCTCCCACAGGTACTAGGCACAGACGTCGTACATACATGTGAAGGCAAAACAGCAGACACATAAAATTAATAATTTGAAATTCTTTTAAAGAGCTGGATAAATGGCTTAGAGATTTAAGAGTCCTGACTGCTCTTACAGAGGACCCAAGTTTGATTTCCCTCACCCCTGTGTTCGCTTACAGCTGTCTATAATTCATGTAGTATACAGACACATATGTAGACAAAACACCACTTCACATACAATAAATGAGTAAAGTTTAAAAAAAACAACTTGGCATTTAAAGTTTTTGTTTTATGGAGACAGTTTCTTTTTTTTAAAAAAAAAAAAAAAACACTTTTATTTATTTATTTGCCTTGGTGTTTGCCTGGAACTGGAACTACAGACAGTTGTTAGCTGCCATGTGGGTGCTGGGAATCGAACCCGGGTCCTCTGGAAGAGCAGACGGTGCTCTTAACCACTGAGCCATCTCTCCAGCCCCCAGTTTCTTTTTTTTTAAAGATTTTATTATGTATACAACATTCTGCCTCGACTATGCCTGTGTGCCAGAATAGGGCACCAGATCACAAAATAGATGGTTGTGAGCTACCATGTGATTGCTGGGAATTGAACTCAGGACCTCTGGAAGAGCAGCCAGTGCTCTTTACCTCTGAGCCGTCTCTCCAGCCCCCATTGTTTCTTTATTAAAATTTTTAAATGATCTATTTATTTTTTTAATGTGTTAGTGTTTTACCTGCCTACATATCTATGTAAAGGTGTCCGATCTCCTGGAACTGGAACCACAGACAATTGTGAGCTGCTATAGAGTGCTAGGAAATACCCCCCACCCTGGTCCTGTAGATGAGTAGCCAGTGCTCTTAACTGCTGAGTCATCTCTCCAGCCTGAGACAGTGTTTTTCTGTGTAATTCTAGCTGTCCTAAAACTTGCTCTGTAGACCAGGCTGACCTTGACCTCAGAGATCTACCTGTTTGTGCCTCTTGAGTTCTGAGAATAAAGGCATGAGCCATCACTGCCTGGCTTTTAATTTATATACATACCCAGATATACGTCAGGATTTATTTATTTATTTATTATGTATTTATATATATAATGTCTTATCTGAATATTTACCAGCACACTAGAAGAAGGCATCAGATACCATTATAGATGGTTGTGAACCACCATGTAGTAGCTGGCAGTTGAACTCAGGACCTCTTGAAGAACAGTCAGTGCTCTTATCCTCTGAGCCATCTCTCCAGCCATATATATATTTAAGTGTTGTTCTCATTGGAGCAATGGTGGTAGCTCATTACCTTTAATCCCAGCACTGGGAAGCAGAGGCAGATGGATTTCTATGAGTTTGAGGCCAATGTGGTCTACAAAGCAAGTTCTAGGACATCAAGGGCTGTTAAGACAGAGAAACCCTGTCTCTAAAAAAGAAGTGTGTATGTGTGTTGGGGGGCTAGTTTTCAGAATATGAAATGGCTGATTGGCATAAGGCATATGCCACCAAGTCTGAGATTATTCTGAGTTCAATCTCCAGGACCCACTTGGTGGCTGGAGAGAACTGACTTGCACAAGTTGTCCTCTTAACCCTCATACATACACTGTGGCACACTCACCCCCACCACACACATAAAAAGAATACAAAAACAAAACAGAATTTAAATATGTGGTTCTTTTGGGTCTGAGCACAGATTATTGAAGTGAAGTTTATCATGGATTGTGTAGTCTGCATGACTTAGAATTTACTCTCTGTAGCTTCTGTTTTTGTCCAGTGCTGGATCCCTTCTTCCCCTGACTTGCTATTGTGTATTTAATAATGTGACTTTTACCTTAAAGGATTTGAAAGCCAATGAGTCTCGACTGAAGGACATTAACAAAGTAGCTGAAGACCTGGAGTCTGAAGGTCTGATGGCAGAGGAGGTACAAGCTGTGCAGCAGCAGGTGGGTGTCTCAGCCTTGAAGTCCTCCATAGCCCAGAGGCCATTGCAGTTCACACATCACCCTGTGCTCTTCCTAAGCCCATGAAAAGCTGTTCAAGTTAAATATCTGTGGTGCTATTGGCTTCAAGTTCTTAAGTTCCTTAAATAGATGTATATTTTTTTAATTTGAAAAAAAAATTCCATATCTATGACTGCTTCCCCTCCCTTTCCTCCTCCTAGTCTTCTCTCAGCCTCCCCCTCCCCCATTCCTTCCCCAAGGAGGGCAAGGAATCCCAGGGTGAGTCAGTTCAATCTTGCATATCCAGTTGAGGTCGGTCCAAGTCCCTCCCTCCAGTATCAAGACTGAGTTAGGTGTTCCTCTGTGGGGAATAGGCTTCGAGATGTCAGTTCATACAATAGGAAACAGGGCCCTTTAATGCCAATACAGCTCTGGTTCTTCTGCAAGAGGCTCCCCAAACTGCCTACACTGTTGTCTACCTTCAGAGGGTTTATTTCCTTTCCATGAAGGTTCCTCAGCGATTATTTGACTGCAGTAGTGGAGAAGGTGCCTAAAGAGGACTTTCCCTATATCAAATAAATGACCACCCTAATTGCATTATAGAACTTTCATCCAGCAATGGATTGAGGCAGAAGCAGAGATCCATAGATAAATGTTTTGTGTGTAAGCATTTTTGATTTGGAGTTCTACTAGCCAGGGAGCTAGATTTCCAGTGTTTTCTGTGTCCTAACTACTTCATTCTATGGCATCCTGAAACATGTTTTCTCTGGATTAACACTGATTTCCTTCTCTCTTTGTAGGAGGTGTATGGCATGATGCCCAGGGTAAGTCATGGGTTTCCATGTAGAATTCAAACTTGGCAAGAATTTGATCTTGGGAACAATGTAAAGTCAAGAGCTGCTGAATGACAAGAGACCTTTTGTTGTGTAAGAATGTAAAAAGAAATTCTAAGCATCTATGCTGCCTGCCATTCTCCAGAACAAAAGTGAGGGGATTTTCTTCTTAGAGTATTGTATCCCAGATTGGCATGGAACTCATTATATAGCTTAGACTTGCTATAAATTCACAGTCCTCCTGTCTCAGGCTCCCTAATGCTGAGGATACAGGAGCCTACCTCCTACCTGAGCAAAACATATTTGGTCTTTCTTATCTTCTTTTCAAAATGTTTGTTCTACTATTATTTCCTTATTGTTTATTTTTTTAAGAAGTCTATGAGTATGAATTTCTCTCTTTCATCTCGTATACTGTATTTGAAAAACAAATAATAGGGAGCTATATTATTGGCTCAGCAGTTAGAACCACTTGTTGCTCTTGCAGAGAATCTGAATTCAGTTCTAGCACCCACATGACAAGTGCCTGACAACCATCCTTAACTTCAATTCCAGGAATCTCGGGCCTTCTTCTGAACACCCTGGGCACCAGGCATGTAGGTGGACAAGTATGCAGACAAAGCACTCAAGTCCACATAGTAGACCCTAAAAGGAGGGGGAGAGTTTTATGTGTGTGTGGATTCCTTTCAGCCAACCTTAGGTTGATCTGGGTAGTCAGCTCTGAGTTCTATAGCAGTAAAGATGAACTGCTGGGTTCCTCTGGGATTACAGTTGCTGCCTGGGAAGGGTATGTGTTTATGACTGCACTGCCTGACTCCTTTTTCTTTGACCAGGATGAAGCAGATTCCAAGACAGCCTCCCCGTGGAAGGTGAGAACTCCTTTGTATCTCACTAGTTCCAAGGGTTATGCAGGGTGCAGCATCTTAGGTTCTTCCTTATGTCCCTTTTTCTTGGTGTTCAGCTTGTTGTGAACTTTCACGTGGACAGTGTGGCCTCCTCCTGACCCTCGTAGCTTTATTCTGGAACTTGGCCCAGTAAGGGGGTGAGCCATCTTGATCCCAGAGCACACCTAGCCTGGGGAGTCATCCATCATCAGGTGTTAACCCATAGGATAGCAGAGGAAAGGAGGCCTGTTGCTAGGACTGAGATGGGAGTGGCAGTGGCCTGTCTGTCAGATCTGTAGCTCAAGGAAGCCTGTGTATAGAAGGTCCCAACAGGTTACCCCCACAGCTGACATTAGTCACACAGTGTAAGGCTAACACTGCAGCAGAACAGCAAAGCTCTGCCAGGAAATGTAGGAGACTTGCTATACTGTGCTTTTAGCTAAGGTTGCATTACCAGCTACACACATTTTAGTTTTACAGGCTCTTCTCTTCTGGCTCAGCTCTTGTAATACATTGCTTAAGTTACAAACAAGTTACAGGTAGAGTTCTCCATTACATAAAAGTACATTCTCATTTTGGGGATGGTGATGCATGCCTTTAATCCCAGCACTTGGGAGGTAGAGGCAGGCAGATCTTTGTAAGCTCAAGGACAGCCAGGGCTACACAGAGAAACTGACTCAAAAGAAAAAAAGAAAAAAAAAAAAAAAGAAAGAAAGAAAAGAAAAGAAAAAAGATATTGTCAGGACATAGAAAACAGCTTGAAAATCTAGCAGAAAAGGCCTTCCATCACCAGCCGTCTATGCTCACCTATGCTGTTAAGTCATCCTGTCTAAGCCCAGGTTTAATGTTCCTTATAGTTCTGTTTTAACTTGGGTTTTAAAAATAAAGTATGGGACTTTTTCTCATTTGATTCAATTCTTCATGTCTTACTATTAATTTTTCTCATAGCAAAATTTAATAAATTTAACTTCCTATCTGAATGTTCTGCCAAGCTTTCCTAGCAATGTATATTCTTTTGAAAATAGATTAAAAAAATAAAAAGTAAAAAAAACAGGGTCTCATTATGTAGTCCTGGCTAGCCTACAACTCACTAGCTAGATCAGGCTGATCTGGAAGTCACTGTATCGACAAGGCTGGCCTTGAACTCACAGAAACCCACCTAGCTTTGCCTCCCAAGTGCTGCAGTTAAAGGCATGCACCACAGTGCCTAGCAGAAAAGAACAGATTTTAGAATTACACTTGTTTGTAGTGTGTAGATAAGTGTGGGAGCACCCACCACAGTGTTCTTTTGCAGGTCAGAAGACGGGGGGGAGTTGGTTCTCCTTTTTGTGCTATGGGGGTGGAAAGGTATCAAGTTGGCAGCAATTGCCTCCACTTGCTGAACCATCTTACCAGCACAAATGTAGATACCATTGTGCACTGTCTCTTATTTTTTAAGAAGGGTTGAGGGACCTTGCTTCTGGACCTGGTATAACAGACACATGTCACCTGGGGTTCATGGGAACCTTTGATGGTTTCCCTCCCCTGCATCAGAGCTGAGCCCTGCCTCCTTTTGAGCCAAGAGCAGCTTTTTGTTTTGTTTGTGAGCTGGGTGAGATAGGACATTTTGATGCTCCTCAGTGTTCATAGTGTCTGTTGTGGAGACGAAGTCTAATTCATTGGCTTGTCTAATTTCCCTTCAGCAGTACTGAGGGAAGCACAGCCTAGTAACCACATTAGCCATGGAAATGAGGGGTTTTTTTCTAGTAATGAAACAATCACAGCAGCCAGTGCATGTAGAACTGTTTTCTGGAGGTTTCTTTAGTATGGGCAATAAAAATGACCGTTTCTGACTCTGAGCTACCCTTCCTTCAGCAGGTGTTCTCAAGGTTTCACGCTCCACTTGGGTATGCCTCACCCTGTAGCCAACTCTACCTATGTATTTGGTGTTTTCTTATACTAGATGGAGTATTTATTAATGCCCTTGCTTCAAATGTTGCCAGTATCTGTGTTGGATAATATGGATGGAGTGTTGGGACCTATGTAGTGCCGCTAGCAGATCTGTCTCTGTGTGAAAAGTCTCTTGACTGGTTTCCCCTATGCTCTTCTCTCACAGTCTGCTCGCCTGATGGTCCACACAGTGGCCACCTTCAACTCCATCAAGGTAAGAAGTGCTTACATTTGCTTTTCTTCACTATGTTCTTTCCCTTGACTGTAGTAGAGGGCATACTGTGACCTGGCCCACTTCATAGATCTTAGAAATATACTCAAGCATCCTCATTATGCCAAGAGTCATGAAATAGCTTAATCAGGATTCTTTTGTTTTCTTTTTTGTTTTTTGTTTTTGAGACAGTGTTTCTCGGGGTAACAGCCTTGGCTGGCCCGGAACTCACTCTGTAGACAAGGCTGTCCTCAAGCTCACAGGGTGAGCTAGAATTAAAGCCATGTGCTACCACCACCCAGCTTGGTCAGGTTTTTGATCCAGACTTCAGTATGAATATGTCTTAGTTACTTTTCTACTGCTGTGACTAACGCTATGACCAAGGCAATTTATAAGAGACAGTATTTAATTAGCTTATGGTTTTGGTTTAGAACCCATTGGTGAAATGGCAGGAGGAACAGCTGAGACTCTCATTTCATTCTACAAACAGGAAGCAGAGAGAATATACTTGGGATAGATGATCTTTTGAAACCCCTAAGCCTGTCTCCAACTGTCAGTGACACACCTCCTCCAACAAAGCAAGACAGTTCTTTCCCAAACAGTTCACCCAATGATAACCATATATTCAAACATTAGCCTATAGGGACCATTCTTATCCAGACCAGCACAGAGCAGTATGAAAACCTTTACTGGGATCCAGTGAAGCAGGAACCTTAAGGACTCACCTTTCCTGCTGCCTGCATTCACCTTTCCCAGATCTGCTCTGGTCCAAGACTTTATTGGTTGTAGTACTGAGAGAAGACTCTTAGATGTTTTTACTTGTAATGTAGGTGTCACATGCCAGGCACCAATGTATTAGAAAGAAACACAGTTTTTCCCAATGTTGCAGAGAGGGTTCCTAGGCCAGGCATTTAAGGGAGTTTCAGGCTGTTGAATGTGACTGGTTTTGATCTCTACAAGATCACTCTTGTGGCACACTGCTGATGTATTTACAAGGAAGGCTGGGAATGGAAAATTACAAGTTTCCTATTACTTCCAGTGAAATCATTTACCTAAGGCCTGGTTGTGGGTATGCCAGAATCACACAGGTTAGAAGAAGGCTGATGTTGCCATTCTCCTGCAGGAGCTGAATGAGCGTTGGCGGTCCTTGCAACAGCTGGCTGAGGAACGTAGCCAGCTCTTGGGCAGTGCACATGAAGTACAGAGATTCCACAGGTGAGGGTTGTCTGGGGCAAGAAAAAATGAGAACTTTGCCTCTCATCATAGATGGGGCTTACTGAGTGGAATCTCAGCATAAGTAGCTATGTCTGCGCTCTCAACATCAAAGCTGTGTAATACACAGTGGGTGCTCAGTTAATAATAACTGCCAAGATTGACAAGTGTATAACTATAACAGACACACAAGTGACAGCCCTAGAGGTTCTCTCTGTTTGCCTTGGGACAGAGACAGTGGTACTTGGCACTCACCATGTATCTTACCTGCAGAGATGCTGATGAAACCAAAGAATGGATTGAAGAGAAGAATCAGGCCCTGAACACAGACAATTATGGCCATGACTTAGCCAGTGTCCAGGCCCTGCAGCGCAAACATGAAGGCTTCGAGAGAGACCTTGCAGCTCTGGGCGACAAGGTGAGAGATACTTGGGGAAAGCTGAGGCCTAAACTCTGCTGAGCACAGATGTTTCTCTGGGTATTCTTACCGCTCTTTGCCTATAGGTGAATTCCCTTGGGGAGACAGCCCAGCGCCTGATCCAGTCCCACCCTGAATCTGCAGAGGATTTGAAGGAAAAGTGCACAGAGCTAAACCAGGCCTGGACCAGCCTAGGGAAACGTGCAGACCAGCGCAAGGCTAAATTGGGTGACTCTCATGACCTGCAGCGCTTCCTTAGCGATTTCCGGTAAAAACTCAGTGTCTTAGTTATGTTTCTGTTTCTGTGATAGAACACCATGACCAGGTCAACTTATGCAAAAAAAAAAAACTTTATTTGGGTCTCACAGGTTCAGAGAATTAAGAGTCCGTGACCATTATGGTGGGGGGAGCATGACAGCAGGTATGACATTGAAGCAGTAGCTGAGAGCTCACATCTTGAGACACAGCTGCAAGGCTGAGAGAACTAACTGGGAATGGAGGGGGCTTGTGTAACCAGCCCAGTCATATGTTTTTTAGCTAGCCCACACTCTCTATACCTTCTAAAGCAGTTCAACCAGAAAAATAGCATTCTGATATATGAGCCATTCTAATTCAAATAGCATACCAAGTGTGATCTCCTTTGAAATAGTCAATTTTACTGTAAAAATAACCACTTAACTAAAATACTCAAAACTACCAAATACCAAAAAATCTTTAATTTCTTCACTGTGGGTATATGCATGGATGCTCAGGTCCTTATCATCACCTTACCAAACTGATCTTTTTGTTGTTGTTTTTGTTTTTCCGGACAGGGTTTCTCTGTGTAGTCCTGGCTGTCCTGGAACTTGATTTGTAAACCAGGCTGGCCTCGACCTCAGAGGTCTGCCTGCTTCTGCCTTCCAAGTGCTGGGATTAAAGGTGTCCTCCACCACTGCCCCAGCTCTCTACCAACTTTTTTTTATGTAAATTATTGTCACAAAGATGTTGAAAGAGTCATACAGAATCATCTGTAGTATTGCTATCTATAGTTCCCAGTTAATTTTGTGACACTCATTAATTATAGGCTTTTGTTTTCTGAGCAACAATAGATTGTAGGTCCTAGCATTATTCTGATCACACTTACCATGAATTCATTAATAATATCTAAGCCGTCTGGGTGAGGGTGGCTCATGCCTTTAATCCCAGGGAGGCAGAGGCAGATGCAGATGCATCTCTGAGTTTGAGGCCAGCCTGGTCTACAGACCTAGGTCCAGGCTAGCCAAAGCTACTAACAGTGCAATCCTATCTTGAAAAACCAAACAACAACAAAAATCTAAACTCATACTTACATTTTCTTGATTGACTCCAGTATAAGTTTCATAACTAGGAGTCTAGGGGTTCTGTTGGCATTGTCTTTCTTTGGATGTTTATGCAGCCACTTTGCTGAGACTTTATTGGTGTAACTTAAAACATTTCTAAGAAACACAATCTCAGAGCAAATTCCCTGATCCTCTGGCTCTTAAAGTCCTTCTGCCCCATCTTCTGCACTACTCTCTGAGCCTTAGGTACAGGAGTTGTGTTGTAGATGTATCTGTCAGTTAGGACTGGGCTCCACGACTCCTCATTTTGATTGGTTGTGGTTTTCTGTAATGATCTCCATAAGTGAGAACTACACATATCCAGAAAGAGGATCCCCCCCCGCCACTTTTTTTTTGTAACACAGAGACTATAAAGCCCATCACTGTTCACTGTATGACTAAGTTAACCTAAAATAGCCTCCTAAGGTCTGGAGAGATGGTTCAGTGGTTTAGAGCACTAACTGTCCTTCCAGAGGACCCAGGTTCAATTCCCAATACGAACATGGCAGCTCACAACTGTCTTTGACTCCAATTCTAAAGGATCTGACACTCAGAGCAAAACCCTAATGCACATAAAAGAAAAATAAATAAAATAGCTTTGACAGATTAAAAAATAATAATAATAGCCTTCTGAGACAGAAATGATGCAGCCATTTCCTGGACAGAAGGCCTGCTTGTTGCCAGATAGTTTAATAGGTATTCCTCTGTGGATCTGTTTTTCAGAGACCTCATGTCTTGGATCAATGGAATACGAGGGTTGGTGTCTTCAGATGAGCTAGCCAAGGATGTCACTGGAGCTGAGGCTTTGCTGGAACGACACCAGGTAAGGCCTGCTGGCCTAGTGGCCTTACTCCTCCCCCTCTTGGAGCCAGTGGTTGATACTAGTGTGGGCATCTTCTGCAAGTTAACCTAATCACTTCTCTTGGCAGGAACACCGGACAGAAATTGATGCCAGAGCTGGCACTTTCCAGGCATTTGAGCAGTTTGGGCAGCAGCTGTTGGCTCATGGGCACTATGCCAGCCCAGAGATCAAGGAGAAACTTGATATTCTTGACCAGGAGCGCACAGATCTGGAGAAGGCTTGGGTTCAGCGCAGAATGATGTTGGACCACTGTTTGGAGTTGCAGGTGTGTGCATTTGATCTCTAGTCAGGTATTTTTTGCCAGTAGCCATATCTTTCTTCACACCTACCTGTCTGTTTTCTAGCTTTTCCACAGGGACTGTGAGCAAGCAGAAAATTGGATGGCTGCCCGGGAGGCCTTCCTAAATACAGAAGACAAAGGAGACTCGCTGGACAGTGTGGAAGCGCTGATCAAAAAACATGAAGACTTTGACAAAGCTATCAATGTCCAGGTAGGCCCAGGACCATGAAGTCGTAGACTGGATTTATCCTCAGTCACATTTCGTGGCAGTCCTATCTTTGTGACTAGCTTCAAAAGGATGCTACTAACTTGATTTATTAATTAGAGGCTATTAATGACCACCTTAATATTATTGTTATTTAGGAGTCAGATGCAGGTGAGGCTCTAAAGAAGTTCAAGGCCAGCCTGGGATACATAGAACATTCTAGGTTAGCCATAGCCATATATTGAGACCCTGTCTCCAAAACAAAAGATGCTATTCAGGTGGCAGGCATAGCTGTGTGTTTTAAGTACTGCTTGGTATGCTATAGGGTCCTGGGTTCAGTCCTCAGTCTGCAAAAAAATCTTAGCACAACTAAAATTTTTTGTATTAACTTCAAAAAATAAGCATTATGTTGGGCTAGTTACATGGCTGAGTGGTTAAGAGCAGTTCAGTACTGCTCTTGGAGTAGAACTTAATTTCAGTTCCCAGCACCCTCAGCGGGTGGGTCACCAGTGTAACTCCAGTTCCAGGGGACCTAGTGTCTTTCTCTGCAGGCACCTACTCACACAGGCATGAACACATACCCATAATTAAAAATAATTTTTTAAAAATGTATAGTCAGTTATGCATCTAACAAATACTTCTGTAGTTGAGAAAATATATATTTGAGTAACTTTTTAAAGAGCTGGGCCTGGGGCTGGAGAGATGGCTCAGCGGTTAAGAGCACCGTCTGCTCTTTCAGAGGACCCGGGTTCGATTCCCAGCTAACAACTGTCTGTAGTTCCAGTTCTAGGCAAACACCAAGGCAAATAATCAAATAAAATAATAAAATAAAAGTGTTTAAAAAAAAAAAAAAAAAAAAAAGAGCTGGGCCACAGGTGATAACATACCTTTATTCCTGTTAGCACTGAGAAAGCAGAAGCAAGTAGATGTCTTCATTTGAGGCTAGTCTGGCCTATATGGCAAGCTCCAGTATAGCCAAGGCTACATAGTAAGACTCTGTCTCAAAACAGCAAGAAGCTTGAGGTACCGGATTGGTGTTGTGCTTCTGTAATCTCAGCATGTGGGAAGCTGAGGCAGAAAGAAGTTGAGGGCCAGTCTTGGCTACATGACAAAACTGTCTACAAAGAAAGGAAAGTTGCTACCCAGGAGTAGTGTGTAACAGGCCACAGGAGCTCAGCACACAGCACCAAACAGCTCTTTAGCCTCAGATGAGAAAACAATAGAAGAAACAAAATGTGAAGACCTGGGTTTGATCCCTAAGTCCTGAAAGGCATGCATGGTGTGTGCTTATAATCACAGCGGTGGGGCTCTCTGGCTCCCTTGTGAGCCAGCCTAGTCAGTGAGAGACAGTGTAGGTTCCTGAGCAGTGTCTGTAAGTATGCATACACATGTACACTTACTTCACATACACATAGAAAAAAAACTTCAGATGAGTTCTGTATTTTGTATGACAACATAGCTGTAACTCCCTAGAAGAATACTTCCTAACATATATGAGACTTGGGTTCAGACCACAGCACTGCAAAAAATGATGGTATAGAAACAATTTAAGTTATATAAATTTATAGATATTTGTGTCTGTCTCTAAGTGTAGCACATGTATACAGTGCTCTTAAGCCAGAAGAGATGTCAGATCTCTGGAAGTAGAGTAACGAGACAGTTGTGAGCAGCCACATGGGTGCTGGGAACAAAACCCAAATCCTCTGCAAGAGCAGCAAGTGCTCTTAATGAATGGCTAAACCATCTCTCCAGCCCCCCCACGTTGTTCTGTTTTGTTATTTTGAGACAGGGTCTTTCTGTTTAGTATTGACTACCCTAGAAATGGCTATGTGTAGTGCAGGCCTTGAACTCACAGAAATCAGCCTACCTTTGTTGAGATTAAAGGTGTATGCCACCATGCCCAGCCAAAAAAAATAAAGAGTAGAGCTAGAGAGATGGCTCAGAGGTTGGGAGCAGTGGCTGCTCTTTCAGAGGTTCTGAGTTCAATTCCCAGCAACCACATGGCGCTCACAACCATCTGTAGTGAGATCTGGTGCCATGTATATATGTAATAAATAAAAATATCTTTTTAAAAAGTAATTATTTTTTAAGGGCAAAATTTATGTTTTGGTAAGATAATATATTAAAGAAAAAGTATAACTGTGATTTGACAACCATTTTGTTGAAAACTGAACAGTGCTCATTTTATAAGGTTTATTTGTTGTGGCATCTGCTGGTGTCCCAGCACCTGCCCAGCTCAGTATGACCTGAAGTCCTCTTGAACTAAACCCTACTCTAGTAATGATGATAATCAAGCTGCCTTCTAAAGTGTCAGTGTATTCCGATCCTGCCACCAGTTAGTTCCAAAGTATAACCATCTCTGCTGAAAGCTAGCAGGCTGAAGGGCCTTGTCCAGCCCACCCTGACCTCTTCGCCTGCTTGTCCTCAGGAGGAAAAGATAGCTGCCCTGCAGGCCTTTGCCGACCAGCTCATTGCTGTTGACCACTATGCCAAGGGAGACATTGCAAACCGACGCAATGAGGTCCTTGACAGGTGGGTGTCCTGTTGTGATGACTTTCACCAGCTCGAAGATGAGCATCCACAGGTGAAAAGCCATACCTACTCCAGCTTCTTCTGTTTGGGTAAAGAACACTTACATTTGATCTTCACTTGAAGGTGGCGCCGCCTGAAAGCCCAGATGATTGAGAAAAGGTCAAAACTTGGAGAATCTCAAACTCTTCAGCAGTTCAGTCGTGATGTGGATGAAATTGAGGCCTGGATAAGTGAGAAGTTACAGACAGCAAGTGATGAGTCATATAAGGATCCCACCAACATCCAGGTGAGTGGGACCCAGGATGCAAGTATCCCATGTTACTGAGTTGAGCTGTTAAATGAGACTGTTTAAAGGATTATGCCTACAAAGCCATCAGAAAATCCTACAAAGCCATCAGAACCATGGTGAAGCTAATAGAGAGTCCCTGGGCCAGTGGGCAAATGCTACTCAGCTAGTAGAGCCGTTTGAAAGCTGTTCCTTAGGAGCTAGAAGCTTGTCTGCTATGTGTCTAAGGGTCCTGCTCCTGTGCTATTCCCAAGTGCTGAATTTCTCAGGGAAGTATGATGGCAGAATGAGTCTTTAATAGCTGAGACATGTTCAAATCAGTGTACTGAACTCTTTTTTCAATCTGTTTTTGTAGCTTTCCAAGCTGCTGGTAAGTTTTTTATGTTCTTAAGAGTTGTAGATTTGTGAGCTCCGGGGTTTGTGTTCTACTTTGTAGAGTTCTGTGGTCACATGGTCCACTGGTGTCTGTTCATCCATCATCATTCTAATCCCCAGTCACCCTTCATCCAAGTGTCACTGTGAGACATTGCTTTCTCTGTTATAATTAGCTGCAGTCCTTGTCTCTTTCACCCCATTTCACCATCCAGGCAAGTTCTGTACAGTGTTTGGTTTGGGGGCAGTAGTTTACCACTTTCTTGCAAAGGGTGTTTTTAAAAATGGGATATCAGTTTCTGGGTATAGACTGTGACTTTGTTTTTCTGGGCTTAAGGTGTTGAGTGACCCTGGCAGGGCAGGCTAGTTTAGGGGTGAATCCAATACACAGCCAGGCTGGTGTCCAGAGGTGCTGGCCTAGAGAACTGGAATAGCATGGTGTGCTTCCAGATCTAAGCAGACATTGCTCAGGAGGTCACAAAAAGAGATATCTGCCATCATGTGGCTCAAAAGTCCCAGAACTTGGAAGCGGAAGTAAAGCTGTAGAACAGAATCAATAGTTTGGACCAGCAATGATGAGAGCCCAGCACAGGGTGCCGCATCGTTAGGGTCTGTGGGGACCTCTTGGTTCTGTGCTGCTTTAGCAGCCAGGATCCCCTCCCCTCAGCAGTTACTGCCTCGGAAATGAAACATTGGATGCAGAAGTCTTGGCCAACTAGACTATTTTATTGGATTTTTTTTGTTGTTGTTTTATTTTTTGTTTGTTTTTTCTCTCTTAGTTTTCTTTTCTAATAACATCCTCCCCTGAGACTATTTCTCATTAATCCTGTGTTTTTCCCAGAATTACATTACAGCTACTGTATCCTCACAATCATAGCTCTTAAGTGTTTCAGCATATTTTGTTTCATAACAAATTCTTAGAAACACTACCAGGCCCCAGCTTTCTTCTTCCTGGCAAAAATAAAATTCAGCCTGCCTTTGGACTGAGTTTTAGCAGCCTCATGTTTGGATTACTGACAAATAGCAAATATAAGCCTGCAAAGCCAGATTGTCATCACCAGAGGAACTGCTTCAGCCATTGGATATGGGTGGTAGGGTAGCCCATACATGTTACTGGTCAGGTCTTCTATCCAGGAAGAATAAAAACATGGGTTGACATGGGCACATGGTTAGATTCAGAACTAAAATTGACCCTAATCTCCTCTAAAATGTTAAAAAGTACAGACTTTGAGGCTTTGCTCCTGGCTTGCTGGTGTTTAGAACTAGCTTTTACCTCACTGTCTCTGAGCTAGTGTATCTTCCTTTCTGGCCTAAACCTACTTTTGCTGGTCTCCCATAGACCCCAAACTATAGCACCACTCAGCCTGTGGTGGCTTTCTGTCAATACCAATGCTTGCTTTGTCCCTTAGCTTCCTGGCACTCACCCTCCTGACCGTCTCTTTTGCTTTAATGACAAGCCTGGCAAGAACTGCCTCTGAGTGGTGGTTTGGTATTTTCAGAGCAAGCACCAGAAGCATCAGGCCTTTGAAGCAGAACTGCACGCCAATGCTGACCGAATTCGTGGCGTCATTGACATGGGCAACTCACTCATCGAGCGTGGGGCCTGTGCTGGCAGTGAAGATGCTGTCAAGGTATGGTCCAAGGGCTCACACTGTCTCCAGAAAGAATGACAGCATGCTACTATCCACTGTACTACACCTGAAATACAGCTTAAGACCTACAGTCTGTGGAATTTGAGAACATAGTTCCTATGGTTGTTTCCACTTCCTCTTTGACCCATGATTTGGATCTTAGGAGTGAATCCTTCAGAGATTTCCTCATCCCAAGTAACCCCAATCTCTTCCTAAGGCCCGCCTGGCTGCCCTTGCAGACCAGTGGCAGTTCCTGGTGCAGAAATCAGCTGAAAAGAGCCAAAAGCTAAAAGAAGCCAATAAGCAGCAGAACTTCAACACTGGAATCAAAGACTTTGACTTCTGGCTCTCTGAGGTAATTTCAGGTGGTTCTTGTTCCCACCATCAAGGATTTTCTAGCATTTGGATAGGCTAGCCTCAGGTTGTAAAAGCAGACCCTCTTCCAAGCACCTTGAACAAAAGTCCTCCTTGTGAGATAGGTCCGGCTTGCTATTACAGAGTGAATAGAGCCTTAGAACAGAAAACTGATTTTGAAGTTCCTGGATATTCAGTGTGTAGAAGAGGAGATGGCTGGTTGGTTAGGCTGTTCCCACAAGTCTGCACAAAGATGGAACTAAGAGTTTCAAAGAGAAAGGGTGTCGGAGTCTAGGCACATGTTGGAAATTGAGATAGCAGCTCTAAAAAGGGTGACTTAGAGACCACCACTGTGAACATGTTAGAGCCTCTTTTTAGTTTGTTGTATTTGCATGAATCACTATAGAAGTGCATTTTATATGATTGCGTTCATGGCATTAGTATTTATGGTGGGATATTATCTCATGTCACTGAACATTTGCATATGGAAAATTCCAAAGAATTTTACTGTGATTTAAGGATTCCCATCTGACTGCATTCAGGAGTCCCTGGAGTGCAAACTGTATTGAACATCTTAGTACACTGCTCACATTGTGGTCTTTGTACTAGGGGAGCATCGCTGCTCTTGGTTACTGTGCTCTTTGCCCTTGCCTTCCAATGAAGGCCTGGGGCTGTGCCTCTGTCCTATTCTATGCAGGCTCCTTAGTCATATTGGACCTAGCTTAGTGGCCAGAATGAAGTTACTCCTTGATACATGCCTTTAATCCCAGCACTCAGGAGACAGAAGTAGAGGGATCTATTAAGATCAGGGTAAGCCAGGGATACATAGATCTTGTCTCAAAAAAAAAAAGAAAGAAAGAAAGAAAGAGAGAAAGAAAGAAAATTACAGGGACAAACAGAAACTCATGATTGCAAAGGACCTGGAGCAGTTCCTGGCCACCCTAGGGTTTTCCAGAATGCTATGCATTTGTCTTGCAATAACCATTCTTTTTGTGTTGCCAACTGCAGGTGGAAGCTCTCCTGGCATCTGAAGATTATGGCAAAGATCTGGCCTCTGTGAACAACTTGCTGAAAAAGCATCAGCTACTGGAGGCAGACATATCTGCCCACGAGGTCAGCAGGGTGACAGATGGGAGGGAGGGTGAGGTGATGATTAGCATGAACCTCAAGAGTAAGGAAGGCACGTGTGCTGCCAAGGCAGCAGTTTGTGTATGGACTAGTTTCTTCATCCTACTCAGCCTAGGTTTATACAAATCTTTTTTTTTTTAATATTTTTATTTTATATGAATTGGTGTTTTGCCTGCATGTATAACTGTGTAAGGGTGTCAGATCACTGTTCTTCCGGAGGACCCGAGTTTGATTCCCAGCATCCACATGGTAGTTAACAACTGTCTGTAATTCTAAGATCTAACACCCTTATACAGTTATACATACAGGCAAAACATCAATTCACAGGGGTTGGGGATTTAGCTCAGTGGAAGAGTGTTTGCCTAGCAAGTGCAAGGCCCTGGGTTCGATCCTCAGCTCCAAGGGGAAAAAAAAAATCAATTCACATAAAATAAAAATAAATATTTAAAAAGAAAAGATCTTATTTTCCAAAATTCTAATTTTCTTCAAACAGTTGAATTCTGTTCCTGTCAAATCACAAACACACTTCATCTTTTTGAGGGACAGGGTAGGCACAGTTGAAACTGGGTCTCACACTGCAATGTAGCCTGGCCTGGAACTCCCCGTGTATGTAGCACAGGCTTTGCCTTGCAATTTTGATAGTCCAACTAGCTTAGCCTACCGGGTGCTGGGACTGAAGGCTCAATCCCCACCTCCAGTTCACTTTTCCATTTTTGGCAGAGTGTTGAAAACTCATTTGAATGACCATAGATTTCCTTTGAGTCCTTCTCTAATGTAAAACATGTTGGCTTTTTTGTTTTTATGTGCTTTAGTGTTTTGCCTGCATGTATGTCTATGTCTATGTGAGGGTGTCAGATCTTCTGGGACTGGAGTTACAGACAGCTGTCAGCTGTCATATGAGTCCTGGAAATTGAAGCCAGATCCCCTGGAAGAGCAGGGCTCTTAACCACTGAGCCAACTCCAGCTCCCATATGGGCTTTTTTAAAAATATTTTTATCATCTGTTGGGTACATACAGTTGGAGGATAACTTGAAAGAGTCAATTCCCTCTGCCATGGATGAACCTCAGGCATCCTCTGAGTCCTCTTATACCTTTAATCCTAATACTCTGTAGACAGAGGCAAGTGGATCTCTGAATTCCAAGCCAGCCAGGCCTACATGATGAGACCCTATCTCAAGCAAAACAAAAATTAACATCAGCTGCTTTTCAAAGTATACTGCTAAGTCTTGTAACTTAGTGGTAAAATGTGCTTATCCCACACAAAACTCACTTCCGTCTCTAGCATCAAAATATGAAAGGATAAAGAAATGAAGACCACTGCTAAACAAAATAGGTGACAGTAAAAAAGTTGGTTTCTGCTGCAGTGATGACTGTGTTCTGTATCTGTCTGACTAACTTCCAACGATCAGTGCACATGTCCACATGGTGACAGGGAACCAAGTCTTAGTGTCATTGTCAAAATAGTTTGACTTTACAGAGCTGCAAGGGTTCATACAGCACAGCCAGATTTTTAAGACTGCACAGCCCAGTACAGAATTAATGAGTGCTGTTTTCTTTTTTTTTTTTTTTAAATATTTATATTTATTTTATGTAAATTGGTTATGTATAACTGTGTAAGGGTGTCAGATCCTGGAATTAAAGACAGTTGTTAGCTGCCATGTGGGTGCTGGGAATCAAACTCAGGTCCTCCGGAAGAACAGTCAGTGTTCTTAACTGCTGAGCCATCTCTCCAGCCCTGAGTATTGTTTTCAGGGAGCTGTCTCTGAGGACCATGCCACTGAGCCCTCTCTTATGTCCCTGCCCCAGGATCGTCTGAAGGACCTAAACAGCCAAGCCGACAGTCTGATGACCAGCAGTGCCTTCGACACCTCCCAAGTGAAAGAGAAGCGGGACACCATCAATGGACGTTTCCAGAAGATAAAGAGCATGGCAGCCTCCCGAAGAGCAAAATTGAGCGAGTCCCACCGCCTGCACCAGTTTTTCCGAGACATGGATGATGAGGAGTCCTGGATCAAGTGTGTGCCTCTGAAGTTGTGTGCTCAGTGTCTCAGGGACTGCTAAGAGAATCAGGGGTTTCAGGCTTTCTTAATCTGTTGAAGTGACAGGGAAGTGTAGTCAGAAGTTTCTGGTCCAGCATAGCCCTGGAGTCCCACAGCCACTTAGTCTCAAATAATCACACAAAGGCTTATATTAATTATAAACTGTTTGACCTATGGCTCAGGCATATTGCTTGCTAACTCTTATTTCTTATCTATGCTTGGCCACATGGCTTTATACCTTTACTTAATACATCATTTTCATCTTGCTTTCTCTGCCTGGTGCTAGCATCTATCCCTCTACTCTTCTTCCCAGAATTCCTAGAGTGGTTGCCCTGCCTCTGCTTCCTGTCTAGCTTCTGGCTGATTAGCATTTTATTAAGCCAATATTTACAGTGGCAAATATTTAATGTAAAGGTCATGGTCCCACAGCAGGGAAGTGTGATGTAAGAGCAGTTTAGGGACCTTGCCAAACTCTGTACCTCTTTTCCTGCACAGTAGTGAGCTGCAGTTATCCTGTATGATGGTGATCACGATGTCACAGTAGTGAGCTACAGTTATCCTGTGTGATGGTGATCACGATGTCACAGTAGTGAGCTGCAGTTATCCTGTGTGATGGTGATCACGATGTCACAGTAGTGAACTGCAGTTGGGCCCTAAGGAAGTTTGTTTTGTTTTGTTCCTTCATGTTCTTTTGTTGTTGTTTTGGTTTGGTTTTTTTGTTCTTTTGATTTTTTTTGAGACAGGGTCTCTGTGTGTAGCCCTGGTGTTCTGAAACTCACTGATGAAGCTAGACTTCAACTCACAGAAATCCACCTGCCTTAAGGAAACACCTTTTTATGTTTCCCTGTTATGTAACACATGAATAAGTGGTGTTAATAACACCAACAGCAGTAGTGCACTCTCCTCAGAGCAGGGCCAGTCCTCTCATGACATTTACGTGAGCGTATTCACTGACAAGTGTGCGTGGGCTAAGCCTGTTCAAAATCTATGGTTTTGGGAAACAGCATTTTTTATTCCCAGGAAATGAGAAGGGATTATTTTATTTTATTTTACTTATTTATTTATCCATTATGTATACAGTATAAAGAAGAGGGCACCAGATGTCATTATAGATGGTTGTGAGCCACCATGTCGTTGCTGGGAATTGAACTCAGGTCCTCCAGAAAAACAGTTAGTGCTCCTAACCTCTGAGCCATCTTTCCAGCCCAAGGGATTTTTTTTCTTAATTAATTTTATTTTATGTGCATTGGTCTGAAGGTTTCAGATCCCCTGGAACTGGAGTTACAGACAGTTGTGAGCTGACATGGGTTCTGGTAATTGAACTGCCAATGTTCTTAACCATTGAGCCATCTCTTCAGCCCCAGGAAAGGGACTTTTATGAAGAAAATGGTAGACGTTGGAGGGTACCAGAGTTGGTGGCTGAACACACCCCATGGACATGAGCAGGTACATGCTGACCATACTGGCTCTGCTCTTCAGGGAGAAGAAGCTGCTAGTAAGCTCTGAGGACTATGGCCGAGACCTCACAGGTGTTCAGAACCTGAGGAAGAAACACAAACGGCTAGAAGCTGAGCTGGCTGCCCATGAACCGGCTATTCAGGTGAGTGGTTGCCTTCTGCTAAGAGAACAGCCATGAGGAAGGGGCCCAGTACAGGCAAAGTTCTCTGGTCTTAACGCATGCCTCAGCTGCAGCCGTGAAGAAGTAGCACTGATGCTACTATACAGGGTTCTCTGTATAGCCCTGGCCTCTGTCTCCCGAGTGCTAGGACTAAAGCTGAGCCTGCACATGCAGCCTGAAGAGAGAATTGTGAATGGGATGTTGAGGAAGTAGGCAGTTTTCGGCACTGCTGGTGTTGATGCTTGTCACTTCAGGGCGTCCTGGACACTGGGAAGAAGCTGTCTGATGACAACACCATTGGACAGGAGGAGATCCAGCAGCGTCTCACGCAATTTGTGGAACACTGGAAGGAGCTAAAGCAGCTAGCAGCTGCGAGGTAAGCACCAGGCAGTCACTCTTAGATAGAAGGCCTGGCTCTTCTCTTTCTTGGGTGCCAAGTATTGGTTTGCTCCAGAGCCATTCTGAGCTGTTCCTGTCTGAAGAGTACTGTCTGCCTTGTGTCCTTTAGAAGGCTTACCCATGTTTACACAAAGACACACCCTTTCATGGGTATTTTAGAAAATTTTATCCAGAAGGAAAGAGCTTTTTTGTGGATATATGTTAAATATTTAATAAATCCTGGGATATCAGAGAGGCCACACAGTCAAATCCTAGGCAGACAGCTCAGGAAATCCTTGATCCTTGAATACAAGGATAAACAGCTGAGTCAATCACACACACACCTTTGATCCCAGCACAGGGAAAGCCAGGAGTGATAATCAACTTATCCCATAACTCCAGAGACAAAACTTCTTCTGTTTTTGTGAGTTCAAGGCTACATGCCTTTAAACCTAACCTAGATGAGATAGGGTATATAAGGGCTGTAGAAACCAGGCAAAGACAGAATCGACTGACAGAAGCAAAAAAAAAAAAAAAAAAAAAAAAAGACCAAAAGTAAAGCTAAAAAAGTTACAAGATAGTTTAATAAAAATTGACTATAATTCTCTCATTCTCTCTCTCTCCTCTCTGTGATATTTCAGCCTTCCCCCAACATTTAGCTTAAAGTCTTCTTTTCTTACAACCCAAAATTATACTACTACACTTTTTAATTTTATTTATTTAGTAGTGCTGGTGATTGAACCTCTCATCTTTGACACACTAGTCAAGTACCAATATCACCAAGTTGTAACTGCAGTCCCTCTTCATGGATATTTTAAGTACATACTAATGATTTCCCCTCTCCTGTTTCTTTTTTAAGAGGCCAGCGGCTAGAGGAATCTTTGGAGTATCAGCAGTTTGTAGCCAATGTGGAAGAGGAGGAGGCTTGGATCAACGAGAAAATGACTCTAGTAGCCAGTGAAGATTACGGAGACACTCTTGCTGCCATCCAGGTCAGGAAAGCTAAGCAAGTGCATAAACTGTCTGTTTGTTTTAAAGATATATTTAGTTAATGTATGTTGGGATTTTGCCTGCATGTATGTCTATGTAAGAATGTCAGATCCCCTGGAACTGGAGTTACAATTGTCAGCTGCCATGTGGGTTGCTGGGAATTGAACTCAGGTCCTCTGGAAGAGCAGCCAGTGCTCTTAACCTCTGAGCCACCTTTCCAGCCCCCCTGCTCCCTGCAGTTCACAGTCACAAGGCTAGGAACCTCAAGTGCAGTGCAAGCAGGCCAAGTTCCCATCGCACCTCATAGAGGAGAGTCCTTTTTGTTTCCAGAACCACGCTTTTACTCCAGGCTTTGCTCTGGCATTCTGTTCTGTGTGCCCATCTGTTCAAATTGACTTCTTTGTGTAAAAATACAATCTTACTGGTTTTTGTTTTGTTTTGTTTTGTTTTGTTTTTCATGTTCATGGCCTCAGAAGTGAAGGTCACCCCATAGACACTTCCAGTTGGTTAACAATTGCTGTATAACAGCTGCCTAAAACTGACTTGCGTTAGTGGGAGTGTAATCTCTCCATTGTTTCCAGGGTAACACTAGGTGAGCTGGAAGATCTCAGATGACTGTAGCCCTTCACAATCCCTCATTCTATTATAGGCTGGATTAGATTCCTCCACTTTGCTCAGAGAGGCAAAGGCAGAAACCACAGAGTATTAAAGGCATTGCACTGTTCTCAGAGCTGGCCCCAAGGCAGCCCAGTCATGAGATAGGAGAGGTCACACATCACCTTCCTGAGTTATAGCCAGCTAATGTGGAAATAGTTTGCATTGCCTTGAACCATTCTCACAGTGGACAGTCCATGTTTTAATGTAGATTCAGTTGCCTTCCTTGGGGTGTGGTTAAGGTCCCTAGAAACAGGAAGTGGGTACTGTTATCCAGTCATTAGGGAGCTATACATAAGACTTAGTCCTTCCTGAGGTATGCTTAGAAGTGTGATTGCTTTCCTGTTGGGCTCTTTCTTGCAGCTCTGTGTCCATTCTTAGAACCTAAACTAGGTAGTTCTAAAGACCTTCATCCTTCACTCCCATAGGGCTGCTGTTCCCTATGCCATGTAACACTGCTTCCCCTGCAAGCTGTTCTCACTCCTAATTCCCTGGTTCCATCTATATGCTAAGGATTTTCCCCCTGGGATAGGGAGGAAAAGGACAGGGCTGATAGCTTGTGTTACTCTCTATCCTGACTCTAGTGTATTTACACAGGAGGCTCAGTGGCTGACTCCACTGCTTTCTCCCTAGGGCTTACTGAAGAAACATGAAGCTTTTGAGACAGACTTCACTGTCCACAAGGATCGGGTGAATGATGTCTGTACTAATGGACAAGATCTCATTAAGAAGGTAAGATGGATCCCAGAAAGACCCTGTTCTCAGCCCAAAGTCACAAGGCTGAGGTCTTAGAGACTGTCAGCTGGCCTATGTTTGTGTAGCAGGGAACAGTTACTTTTGAGTTGGCACACTCCTCATTGAGCAACCAGCTTTTGGCCTGAGGAAGACTATCCTGTTGGTTCTTTTCTGACAGTAGTACTTCCAGAATGCTATTCTTTCATTTCTTTTTATTGTTTTATGTGTGTGGTTTTGCCTTCATATATGTCTGTGCACCACGTTTATGCATTGCCCAAGAATATCAGAAGTTTGTTGGATCCTTTACAACTAGAGTTACTGATGGTTGTGGGCCACCATGCAAGTACTGGGAATTGAACCTTGGGCCCCTAGAAAAACAGTCAATGCTCATAAACCACTGAACCATCACTGTACCTTTTTTTTTTTTTTTTAAGATTTTATTTGTATGTATGTGTGTGCGTGTGTCTGTGTCTGCACTGTATGTGTGCAGTGCCCACAGAAGCCACAAGATGGCATCAGATCCCCTTGGAACTGATATTTCATGTAGGTGTGTGCCATTGTGTGGGTTCTGGGACTCTCCGGTCCCCTATTCCTTTATTCTTGGTGATAAAGGCTGCTATAGAGACAATAGAAGTAGAAACCACATGATGTGCTGTATTCCTACAGTGAGTTTGAGCCTAACTTGGGCTCTGCATAATAACCCTATCTCAAAAACATCACTAGGAATCACCCAGAAAGCCACCACTCAGAAATGGCTGTTCTAGATTTTTATTTTATCTTGAGACATGGTCTCTTGGCCTCCAACTTGTTCTGTAGCCAAGGATGACCTTGAACTCCTGATCCTCTTTTACCTCAGATGCTAACTAGCATTGCTGCTGTGTACCACCAAACTTGGCTCATCGAGATTTTAATGTTTGATCTTCCAGGCTTTTCCTCTGAACTGTGAAGAGCTAAGCATGAAATGCTCACTTAGTAGGATTGTATAACTTCCGTGGGTTATGTGAAGCCTGTTATAGTAGAGACAGTTTAGTTTACTGGTGATTAAGAAAACAAAAGTCTCAGTCCTTTGAAAGCACTAGGCCTCCCCATGTGTAGCTCTTGACCCAGGCTGTGCAGTGTCCTCTGCAGCTGCCCACCCAGGCCCCAGCCTTCAGTTCTGAGACAAGTGTGATGAGTGCCTGGAGCTCCTGTCACAAAGCGGCTCCATAACTGCCCACCGTGTAGAGACTTGGGACTTGGGGCTGAGCTGGTGCTCCATTGGTGTAGAACCTTTGTGCCAGACTCTCTCTCTGGCAGATAGGATGGAGATTCGGGCCTGCCAAACTCTCCCTGGGGCTGAATAGAGATGATGACCCAGAACCCCCTAACCACTGGGGGAAATCACACACTGAATCAGAAGTTTTGTTGAAGCAAGAACTCACGTTTACTACATCAGGCCAGGGCTTATATAGGGTTTTGAGAAGGGGGTGGGAGTCTTGGGATGGAATAGGTGGAGCAGGGAATAAGGGCCAATAATATTTTACCATGTTAGTGGAGGCTAGGTAGAGGTGGTCTTAGATAAGGCTATGCTGAGTCGCTCACACGTGGAGTTTATGGCCAGAGACAGGTCGCCAAACTCTAGGAAGGCTTAGGAATTTACACCGGGCCTCGACCCCAAGGCCTCAGAATGCGGAACACCTTTGCCTAGCATCTGTGTGGCAAAAATACTTAGGTGTCCAGGTTTGTTCCATGGAAAGCTTTTCTCCTGGCTGTGATAAGCAGATAGCCTGAAACTGGAGTCCAACCCAAACTCCCAGGATTCCTAGCCTCGATGAGCCTCCCCCTTAGAATATGCTGTCAGCTCTAAATAGCTGGGGTGACTGGGTGGTAAATGTTCTTCAGTGCTTTGTTCTGGGCAAACTTCTCCTTCTTTACCACGGTTTTCTTTTCACTATGTTTGAATGGATTTCTGACTAGAACTGGAACTGAAACTGATGTTCAGGCTTCATAGTCTTCTCTGCCTGTGGCATCCAAACAAGAATTGCTGTCCTCATTATACAAGGGTTGAAGCCATTTTTTAGCTATCTTATTTTAATATTTAAGTGGTAATCGATCCCTTTTGAAACACCAGTGATGCACTGTACTCACGCTGCCCACCCTTTTCTTTTGCTACCTATAGCACTAATTCCTAGAATTAGATTGCTGGTCTCTGGTCTTCACCCTGAGACTGTTACTCACTATCATCCTTAGCACTGGTCAGGGAGCAGAAAGCCCATGTGACAGAAATCGAACAGTTTGGTGCTAGGAACCTGCCACAGGTGGGTGACTACAGCGGGTGGCAAAACTGATTGGTGTTTCTTTTCCTGGTCTAGAACAATCACCATGAGGAGAACATCTCTTCAAAGATGAAGGGTCTGAATGGGAAGGTGTCTGATCTGGAGAAAGCAGCAGCTCAGAGAAAAGCAAAGCTGGATGAAAACTCGGCTTTCCTTCAGTTCAACTGGAAGGCTGATGTGGTAGAGTCCTGGATTGGTGAGTGGGTTAGCAAGACCCAAAGCCTCTAAGTGTCCTAGGCTAAGATGGCAGAGCTACGGCTATGTTGCCACACAGTTGGATTTCCCCTGCAGAGGGGAGACTGATAGGACACGGGCTCATAGAGTCTGCTGCAAGACAGACCTAGTTTCTCAATAAGAGAAATCCCGAAGTCAGCTTCCACAGCAGTGCCTGCACCAAACAAGGGCCTGCAAACCTTGACACAAGCAATACAGAGACCCAAGTACTAGTAGGCTCACCAAAGGGTCAGGCCATATCGGAACTGCCACTAGCTACCTGGCCAAGGTGCCATCTAGCCCGTAGTTAAACAGAACTAGATTCTGGTGTCAGAACCCATGTGACCCAAATAGACCTCCACGCTCAGTTGAGGCAGGGTAGTAGTTACAGGGAGAAGGCAGCCACTGTGAATTCAGGGAGACTTCTGGTGACTTGGAAATTGGATGTGAACATGCCTGTATCCTGTGGCTTGCTCTCTTAGTCCATCTATGTTCTGGGAGAGGCTGGGACAGTCTCCATTCTTTTGTTTCACAGGTGAAAAGGAGAACAGCTTAAAAACTGATGACTATGGTCGAGATCTGTCTTCTGTCCAAACTCTGCTCACCAAGCAGGTCAGTTGGTCACCTGAATGGTGGTTTGAATTTACTCAAATAATAGCACTTCTAGAAGGCTGATGGGGATGTCCTTCCTTTAGGTCTTTGATGGTCTCCTTTATGTATAGCCAAGGTCAGTCAACAATAAACACTTCTAGTCCTGGGCCTCAGAGCTTCCAGAGGAGTAGAATAGATGCCGAACAAGGCACACATGAAGCACATGATGGGCTGGCAGGGCCCTGTGGGACAGGCCTTCCTGAATTCAGTCACACAGAATAAACTGAAAATGTGGTCACATATGAATGGTCTGCTCTATCTGAGAGGCCAAGGCCATACGTAGGCATGCCCAGAGCATGAGTGCTGGAATAGGAGGGTTTAGTTACGGCCAGTAACTTAAGAGGCCATTACCAGTCTGGTCTAAGAGGAGTAGGAACATAAGCAGGAGGCAGAGCTCTAGACCAGCTACCATTTGGGCATCTGCTCCTGCCTTCTGAGCTGAGACACATTAGGCTTTTGCAGTACATGCAACTGATTTGTGATTTCTTTGCAGGAGACCTTTGATGCTGGCCTGCAAGCCTTCCAGCAGGAGGGCATTGCCAATATCACTGCACTCAAAGACCAGCTGCTAGCCGCCAAGCATATTCAGTCTAAGGCCATTGAGGCCCGACATGCGTCCCTCATGAAGAGATGGACCCAGCTGTTGGCCAACTCAGCTACCCGGAAGAAGAAGTTGTTGGAGGCCCAGAGTCATTTCCGAAAGGTAAGGGTAGTTAGTATTCAAGTGGACCAGTGGGTAGAACAATAGACCCCATTTGCCTCTGCCATGCTGTGCCATCATCCTGTGAGGAAGAAATGACCTCCATGAGCCTGGAGTCAGTAGAAACATAGGCCATGGAACCCTTGACCTTGTCTTGGTGAATTTATCCTTTGACCCAGCTTGTACTGAAGGACACCAGACAGGACAAGTAAGGAAGATTTTGAGGTAGGGCAGAGAGCCAGACTCCCAGCAGGCCTCCCTCTCTTTGAGTCCCAAGAATGGCTTTCCCACATGCATACTCACACTGACACTCTGCCCCTCTACTTCTAGGTAGAGGACCTCTTCCTGACCTTTGCCAAAAAGGCATCCGCCTTCAACAGCTGGTTTGAGAATGCAGAAGAGGACTTGACAGACCCAGTGCGCTGCAACTCTCTGGAGGAAATCAAAGCCCTTCGAGAGGCTCATGATGCCTTCCGCTCATCCCTCAGCTCTGCACAGGCTGACTTCAATCAGCTAGCTGAGCTAGACCGCCAGATCAAGAGTTTCCGGGTAGCCTCCAACCCCTACACCTGGTTCACCATGGAGGCCCTGGAGGAGACCTGGAGGAACCTGCAGAAGATCATTAAGGTGCACCTGGCTGCGCAAGCCACTTAGCACGTGCTCCCTGACTCAGGCTCACTCACTCTTGGTCAGCTTCAATAGGACTTCTGCCCCTCTCCACTTTTAAGTCCCACTAGCATTTCCCCAGGGTAGAACCATGTTTATGCTGAGCCCATGTGAGGCCAGATTTCAAGAACCCACAGAAGGTAGCAGCACCTGCCTTCCTTTTGTCTCAGGAGCGGGAACTGGAGCTGCAGAAGGAGCAGCGGCGACAGGAGGAGAATGACAAGCTGCGCCAGGAGTTTGCTCAGCATGCCAACGCCTTCCACCAGTGGATCCAGGAGACCAGGTGCCTGCCCTGTGGGGCCAGCCCAGAGAACATGCTGCTTCCTGCAGCAAATACCAAGCCTCCAGCTCTGGGACATGGGGAGTTTATTTAAAACCTAGTGCCTAAATCAGGTGGTGGTGGCACAGGCCTTTAGTAGTGAAGTAGAGGCAGTTGAATCTCTGATCTCGAGGCCAGTTTGATTTACAGAATGAGTTCCAGGACAGCCAGGGCTACACAAATAACCCTGTCTCAAAAAATAGAAAAACACACAAAATGGTGCCTAGGCCAGGTACAGTTGGCATCTGTTATCCCAGTGCAGGAGGATGTCCATCAGCTTAGGTCCAGTGTGCTTTACATTTTCTGTACTGTTTGAGGCAACACCCTGTCTCACCCCAAAAGATGGGGTGGTGGGGAAAACTGCTTGAACAAGAAAGGATAGTATGATCTGATTAGGTTGCTCTGCACAATTCATTTCCACAAAGATGTTGGCAGCTGTCCCAAGTGAGGTAGAACTGGGCTCAGTCAGAGCTGGCAGTAACTGGGCTGACACAGGTCGGTGGCAGAGGGTACTAATGTTCTGTGTTCTTCTCTCCTCTATCCCGACCTGATTGTTGCTGTCTGTGGACACTACCGTGGCTCCCGGCTGCTTGGACCTCCACAGAACGTATCTCCTCGACGGGTTAATATTGCCTTCTTTCTCCGGGCTCATGGTGTGGTGGTGTCTTGTGTGCTTGTCCCCATGTCCCTTGTCCCCAGTGGCGTGGCTTGCAAGATTCCAAGGATGGGCCTCCTGCCCATCTTATCCATGCCCTTTATCCCTGCTAGAAGAACCCATGGTCTTTGGGGCCTTCCCTCTTTCAAGGCAAGAAGTGTAATCATGAGAGGAAGCCAGAGTCAAAAGTCTAAAGCCTAGAAGCCCTGTCCATGCCTGCTTACCAGGATTGGATTAGACTTCCCTTCTTGGCCTGTTTTCCCATTGTGACCAGAAGTATTTGCTAATTAAGCTCCAGTAGCCAGTGGGCATATGAAGCTGGGTGGCTGTGCTAGGAGCTTGGGCTGAATACAATGTCCAGTTGAGGGGAAGCTCTGCAGCCCCCTTAGGGCTGAGGTGGCCCTGTCTTCCCCCCGGGGTGGTAACCAGGATTGTTCACCCTAGCAAAAGGCAGAATGTCCAGCATTATAAGGTAGTGTGGAGACAGGGCTTGGAGGAGTCCCCGGGAGGAGCAGGGCTTTCTCCCCGTCCCAGAAGGAACCTCTACCCAGGCCATGCCCCTTTTCATTCTTGCCAGAATGCCAAACCAGACTAAAGCTTTATTAGAGCCTGTGAGGTTCTGTAGAGGGGACAGTCAGGCATGTAAGGATAGTGACCTCAGAAATCTTAGCAAACAGTAGGTTGTAAGGCTTTGCAAGGCAGGAGGACTGCAACACTAGCCTGAGCACCACAGGCTTCCCCACCCTATGCTGTCTGCTGCTCTTGGTCTTGTTCTGTGCAGTGCCATGCTTCCTCACCTGTGGCTCCTCCCAAGCCTTGTCCCCCCTGGCCCAATGCCCCTTGAGCTACCCATGGTTCCCACCTGGTACCAGGCTGCCCGCTTATGGCACATGTCTGTCTCGATATGCTCTTGCCTCGCCTTCCCTTGGTATATTCATTTGGTTTCTTTTCTTTGAATAGCATAGCATATCGTCGGGTCATTCGTGTCTATCAGTATGAAGTTGGGGATGATCTGTCTGGAAGGTTCTTCTCCTTATTTCTCTTCTTCCCTCACTGTGGTTTTACCAATGCACTCTGGACTCCCAGGCTGCTCTGCTTTCTAACCCATACCCTAGCCACTTGGGAGGAGGGTCTGTCCCCCTCCGATGCACTGGCCCTACCTCCTGCCCCAGTCCCTGGGGCTCCCTTTTCCTGCGGGATGGGGTGTGCCTGTGAGTCTCAACTTACTGGGGTAGGAGGAAGCCTGGTGCCTTGCCTTGCTAAAGCACTTTGAACCTGGGGAGATGCTGAACTTCTTCCTGGCTCACTGAAGTCACAAGGGTAGATTGGGGTAGACATGGGTACAGAGGAGACAGGGCTGTGTGCACTATGTGAACTTGTCCCTGCACGTGACCCTGCTCGTTTGATGTCTTTGTTCACGGGGAACCTTCTTTGTGCTCACACATCTTGGAGAGAAGCAGGCTCCTCAGAAAATGGCCTTTAAAGGGAGGTCTAGATGCTGGAACCCAAATCCAGAGTTCTGTCACAGCTTCCTCAGCTGGAACCAAGTTGTCAACACAACCACTTAGCTATTCTATTGGCCATGCTGTCTCTTAGAATATGGCTTTTCCCCTCCCTCCGTAGCTGAAGGAGGACTAAAATAGGGCTAAAGGGATTGACCGTCAGTCTCTTAACTATCCTTACAGCCCCAAGGACTCCTATCTGTTGGGTTCTTGGCCTCCTGTTGGTGCAAACAAGGGGTTGTCAGGCCTGGAGCTGTTCTGTTCCTATGGGGAACAAATTTAGCTTCTGAGTAACCTTTTAGCTGAGAAGCCCCAGACCATGTGTCTCTGAGAAAGAAAGAAAAATAAATAAATAAGACCTGCCCTTTCCCAGGCCTGTTAGAAAGGGTGGACAACACCAGATGGGTTGTTTCCTCAGTGAAAAGAATTGCAGGCTGTGGGCACTTTGTACCCGGAGGAAGAGTTAAATGTGGGCTCTGCTCTGCTGCAATGGAGCCTGCTCACTGTGCTTCTGTGTTTAGGTCCTGCATGGTGGAAGAGTCAGGAACTCTGGAATCTCAGCTTGAAGCTACCAAAGTGAGTACCCAGGGGGCTTTGGCCATCCCAGAGGCCCCTAGGCCAGCTGCCACTCAGCCTGAAGCTGCCAAGGCCATTTTTTCCTGGGGCTTCTTTTAGAGAAAGTCTCTGCCAGCTCCTGTAACTGAACCCATTTGAAGAGACCAAGAGGTCCTTGGATACATACTGACTGCATCCTTCCTGGCACCTCTGCCAGCTGCTTTCTGAAGACTTTTTCCCCTCCACATTCCTACCCCTCCAACTCTTCTTTTCCTTGACTCTTTCGGCCCTGCCCCAAGAGATATCAGCTGGGGTCTGAGGGGTCTCTGTCTCACACGGTTTTGTCCCACCTGGCAGCGCAAGCATCAGGAGATTCGAGCCATGAGAAGTCAGCTGAAGAAAATTGAGGACCTGGGGGCTGCCATGGAGGAAGCCCTCATCCTGGACAACAAGTACACTGAACACAGCACTGTGGGCCTGGCCCAGCAGTGGGACCAACTAGACCAGCTGGGCATGCGCATGCAGCACAACCTGGAGCAGCAGATCCAGGCCAGGTACCAGGGTCTGGACGAGGGTAGGGGACCCAGGAGGGGCCAGCCCAGAGTGCAGCCACTTCCCAGTAAGGGAAGAACATGCCACTTCTGCACGGAAGGCCTGCTCCCTACTCTGTTGTTCTTCTAGGAACACAACAGGAGTGACTGAGGAAGCCCTCAAGGAATTCAGCATGATGTTTAAGTGAGTATGGACCAGGTACCTGGGCTGAGGATGGATGGGAGGCAGGAACCATGTGCTGAGCCCTGGGCTTTGTGCTCCAGGCACTTTGACAAGGACAAGTCTGGCCGGCTGAACCATCAGGAATTCAAATCCTGTCTTCGTTCCCTGGGCTATGACCTGCCAATGGTAGAGGAAGGAGAGCCTGACCCTGAGTTTGAGGCAATCCTGGACACTGTTGATCCCAACAGGTAAACTGAGGGACAATGGACAGAGTTTTAACCTCCATCTGCCCTCCTTGCTCACTGTACCTGCCTCCCATAGGGATGGCCATGTGTCTCTGCAAGAATATATGGCTTTCATGATCAGCCGTGAAACAGAGAATGTCAAGTCCAGTGAAGAGATTGAGAGTGCTTTCCGGGCCCTCAGCTCAGAGGGCAAGCCTTACGTGACCAAGGAGGAGCTATACCAGGTAGGACCTTGGGAAGGGCAGATTTCCTGGGCATAACTGAAGCTGAAGGGTACAACACACACACATACACACACTCGCGTGCACCACACACACAAGCCTGTGTCTGCAGGCCTAACTGACCTGGCCCAACAACTCTTTACCTATGGGCACTTGTTGCCATGGCTGAGCTGACCATAACACCTCTCCTCCAGAACCTGACCCGGGAGCAAGCCGACTATTGTGTCTCCCACATGAAGCCCTATGTGGATGGCAAAGGCCGTGAGCTCCCCACTGCCTTCGACTACGTTGAGTTCACCCGCTCGCTCTTTGTGAATTGATCCCTGGCTCATAAGTGAGCCTGACCTGACCGACACTGCTTGCCCTGCTGTCACCTTGCTGCATGTCACTTCCTCTGTGCTTTCAAGGAAAGTATTCCAGACAGTGTTACTTTCCAGTGTAACCATACGCCTGCTTCGCTTGGGGTAAAACTTCGTAGAAAATGGTGCTTCAGTAAACTGCTTACAGTCCAATCACAATCACCATGTTGCTGTGGGACCCTAACCCCTGTTTGAGCCAGCTGCCCTCATTCCCACTTAAAATCAAAGCAGCTGGCTCATCTTCCTTGTTCTCTCTTCTTCCCTCCCCATATTCTGTTTTCATTGAAAAGACAAATAAAGGACTCAATTCTCCCCCTAAAAGCTTTTGTTCCTCTTTATCCAGCTGTAGCACACAGCCTTCCTGGAGTGGTACCCCCACTCCAGCTGTTCCTTGTGGCCCTCAGGCAGCTACTTCTGTTTCCAGTTGGTCCAAGTCCTCCGTCTCCCTGGGCCCTTGTTCTGTGAAGGCTGTGCTCAGTTGCCACACCTTCACCATGCCTTTGGCATCACCAGCAGCCAAGAGCTGAGTCTGCTGGCTATTGAACTCGAGACAGTAGACAGGACTTCCATCTTGGGTTTGTGTTATGGAAACTGTGGGTTTCTGTGAGCTTTTCTGGAGATCAAACAGTTGTACATCACCTGCAAGGAGAAAGGTTCAGAAAATAGAAACCACAGCTAGAAAAGGCTGTGGCATGCATTTCTTCTGTGTGCCTTGTGGGCACCAGTGGCCTAGATAAAAGCCATCCTTAGCAAGACTCTTGCATTCAAACAGGCCTGATGGCTCTTGCCTACCTTCCCCAGAAGCAGCAGCAAAAACCAAGGGGCGCACAGGGGACCAGCGCACCGCAAACAGGTACTTGTGAGAGAGTTGCAGTGAGGTCAGGGGCTGGGCCTGCAGCATAGAGTACAGGTGAACATGGCCATCCGTCCCAGCGCTCAGGAAGAGATTCCTAAACAGTGCAGAAAGGGAAGCCTACATGGCAATGCCACTATCTGAGATGAGTCGTTAAGAAAGGGGACAGGCCCAGGGACCAACCACCAAAGTGCAAAGAATGAAAAGGCTGGTGTGGAAAAACTTAGGGATAGGGGTGGCCATTCCTGTGCCTGGGTGGCAAGCCCAGGCTTGATGCCCCTACCTGTGGAAGGGGGAACAGCTCACAGAGTACACAGGGCCACCATGGGGCGAGAAGGTGAACTGCACGGGGGCCCTAAGGGGCACAGAGCTGGGCATCCGAGTAAGAGCAGCTGCCTCTGCTGCCAGGGAACACTTGAGGGGGAAGCCGCCTTCTGTGCCCAGAACAAAAAGGCTGGAGTCGAAGCTGGAGAAGGCCACAGATGTCACCCCCACCTCAGTCTCTCCTCGGGGTGGCTGTGGAAAAGTAGCAGTGACGGCCAGCCAGTGGGTGGAGGGAAGAGCACAGCTGGGTCCCGCAGCCCAGCTCCCCAGGCCCATCCTTACCTTCTTCAGTTTGGTGCTCCGAGGCAGCTGCTGCACAGCCAGAGCAAAGCCCTTGGAGAGCCGCAGCTGGCCAGCCCCACTGCCCCTCCAGAGCAGCACCCTCCCATCAGTGGCTGCACTCAGCACCTGGAAGCGGTGGCTGTGCCGGGGTTCAGGCAACCATAGCACCTGGGATGGCAAAACACAAGGCAGGACACAGGAGATAGCATCATCATCCACAGCTGTCCCTTCTAGGGTTAAAGAATTCAGAGGAAGCCTCAGAGCCTGGAGCTGCACAGGCTTCTGAGGTCCTTCTTCCAGGCCACTATGCTAGCACCCAGGAAGTCTGGCTCAGGCCACCTGTGGAGGAGGCTGGGAAAGAACCCTGTGCCCTAGAGGGCAACCAGTGGGAGAGCTGACTCAGACTGGAGCTCCAAGAATGTCCAGGCAGCTGTCCAACCACTCCAACTCCCTGAAGCAGTTGACGCCATTATCCCACCCCCACCCCCCAGGGTGTGGAAGTGACCTTCTTGCTTCCCCAATCAGCCTCCTGACCTGATACACAGGATCTGTGTGGGTGTCATCAGTCAGACCTGTGCGCCACAGCAGTGGGTCTTCTGGTCGGCTCATGTCCCACACCAGCACTTCACCACTATACAGCCCCCCTATAAGGATGAGCGGGATCTGGGCATCAGCTCAGTCACACTCAACAACCCCTCCATGCCATGGAATCAGAACAAAGGCCTCTTCTGAGGATTTCCTGAGAGGGGAAAGTCCTAGTTCCCAGGATTCAGTCCCTCCTTGCTGTACTTCAGGGGCCATTCCCACAGAAGGCTAGGGCCCGTGTCCAGCAACCTACCCCTCCAGCAGGCACATCTGCTATCAGTAGCACCCCTCTTTATCCAGCTTTTCTCAGCCCCCTTTTGCCTGTAGCTGGGTAGGAAGCAGAACCTTTGGAAAAGAGGAGGCTATGGAGGACTAGGCACTTACCTGCAATGTGGGAGGGCTGTGTGGGATGAAAGGCCAGGCACATGACAGCACTGGGCACCTCCACTACTACTGAGGGCTGCTGGGGGTTCAGGCCTTGGCGGTCCAGGTTCCAGGTGCACACGTAGGACTTGAGTGTGCTCCAGTCCCCATCATCTAGCCTGCATGAGGACACGCCTGAGTTGATCTCCAAGGCTCCCATCACCTCCTCCATCTCTGCTCCAATAACCCCCCAAAAATTACCCTGTGTCCCCTTCAAATTCAGACTGTACTATAGGTATATCCACAGGTTCCTCTGACACTCAAAAGGGTACAGTGTTCTCTAGAAAAAGAGTTCCCAAGTGAGCGAGGTATAATGTCACTTCAGGTGCCCTGTCTACCCTGGGTGTTACAGAAAATGCTAGTCACATGCAGACTCTGCCCTTGAGCAGAGGACACTTGTAATTCCAGCACTTGAAGGCTGAGACAAGATAATAGACCAATGAGACCCTGTAGTAGAGAGAAGGGTCATTAGACGCCAAGTGCGTATCTATGCCTTCGTGGGTTAGGACCACAGAGCATCTAGCAACAGGCACCAGAGTAAAAGGACTCACTGCCAGGTAGGTAGGTGGGCCTTGAGGCATGCATGGGCTCTCAGCCCTCCCTCTGCTCTTTATCTAACCCTTTACCTTGAAGTTAATGAAACAAAAGCCCAAACAAGTTTTGGGAGTCCATTATTTCCCAGCCATCCCACTGTTACTCACCGACCATAGGCACAGGCCAGCACAGAGCCTGTGGCGTTCCAGGAAATGCCAGTCACATGCAGACCTTGCCCTTGGGCTGGGGGGTAGACCAGGGTGTGCAGACAGGACACCTGCAGAGACAGGACATCCCTAGCCCTAAATGCTGAAGCCATCTAATAAGTGGTTCTCAACCTGTGGGTCACAACCCTTCTAGGAGTCACCTAAGACCACTGGAAAGCACAAATATTTACATTAAAATTCATATCTAGCAAAATTATAGTTACAAAGTAGCAATGAGACTAATTTTATGGTTGGGGTCGCTACAGTATTAGGAACTGTATTAAAAGGCAGCAGCATTAGGAAGGTTGAGAACCAGTGCTCTAGTAGGTGGTCTCAAAACAGCATAGGAAAATCACACCCAGGCCTTGACAGCCCAAGGCCTACAAGTTGTCCACATCCACTAGTCAGCCAGAGGGAAATACAGACTACTCTGGGCATGGGGCTCATCACCATAATCCCAGCACTCAGGAGGCTGAATCGTAAAAATTGCATGAGTTCTAGGCCAGCCTGAGCTTTCCAGTGGTGATGCATGCTTGCTATCCCAATACTCATGAGACTGAGGCAGGTAAAGTGCGAAGATTTTGAGGTTAGCTTGGGCTACAGAGGTAGGTGAATCTCTGGGTTCTAAGTCTGAGTTCCAGACTAGCCAGAGCTACATAATGAGATCCTGTTCTTTGGACTTTTGTTGTTGATGATGATGTATTTTTTTTTAAAAAACAAAACAAAACAAAACAACTCTGCCTTGGGGCAGCCAACTCACTCCTTTCTGACTTTGGAACATTTACTTTGCTACATAAACTTCTGCTTAAACTGTCAAAAATAAATAAGCAAACCAAAACATACAATGTAAACTGACAATCAAGGCATAGCCTCCAGAAACCTGAACACTCTTGTCAAGGCAGCCTTCCTTAGAGAGCCAAGAACACAAGCCAATGAGTACAGACCAGGCTCTCACGTGGCTGTGGATGAACAGGCCAAGTTTGTACCCTACCAAGTTAGCCACTGCATAGATGCCTTCAAGAAAATGGTTAGGGGGGCTGGAGAAATGGCTCAGTGGTTAAGAGCAAGAGCACTGGCTATTCTTCCAGCACTCACGTGGAAGCTCACAACTGTAACTCCAGGATCGAACACCCTCAACACGCAGATAAAATACCAATGTACATAAAAGAAAAAGGAAATGGTTAGGGACAGGGCCAAGGAAGGAGACACCTGAGGAGGGCATGGGTCTGTCACATGTAGCTCCTTGACTGCTTTCTTTCCTGAACTCCTTTCCCTGGGGAAAGTCATGAGCCTATATGCATTGTCACCTGGAACTTTTAGTTATAAAGCTCATACTAAGATGCAAACAGTAACCTGTCATGGTAATGCACATCTCCAGATATAGAGGCAAGTTCAAGACTAGCATGACCCACATAATGAATTTCAGGCCAGTCAGGACTACCTAGTGAAACCCTATCTCAAAAGAAAAAAAAAAGTAACCATGGCTAGAGGTTAAGACCCGAGTTCAATTCCCAGCACTCACATCAGGCAACCTACAACTTGTAACTCCAATTCCAAAAGATAACACCCTTTCTGACCTCCATGAACACCATACTCACATGCACATACCCACAGGCAGATAGAGACATATTCACAGACAGACAGACAGACACACACACACACATACACTTAAAAGAAATAAATCTGGGGCTGGAGAAATGGCTCAGGGGTTAAGAGCACTAGCTGTTCTTCCAAAGGACCTGAGTTCAATTCCCAGCAACCACATGGTGGCTCACAACCATCCATAATGACATCTGGTGCCCTTCTCTGTACACTGTATACATAATAAATAAATCTTTTAAAAAAACAAAGAAAGAAAGACAGACAGACAGACCAAATCACTACATTGTCATGCTGACAACACACCTAAGGGAAGTGGAGGTGACTGAGGTCCACTAATAAACAAGACTAACCACCATTGCTCAGTCACACTTGACGCTTCTGCTGTCAATCCAGCTGCACACCTGGGTCCACTGGGGTCAGCTTGGAACTGAGCCTCGAAAGCAGAAATGCCAAGACATGCTGGTGCCTTTAGAACTCAGGTTCCAACTTGAGTAACTCAGAGCTGTGCAGCCCTAGGCAAGGCACTCAGCCTCTGTAAGCCCCATCTATGAAGAGAATAATCATAGAGCTGACCTGCTGAACGTGAACACAGCAGTTCATTCCCTGGGGTGTGACCAGGGTAGAGGCAGGCTGCCCTGGGGCAACCCCACACCTCTTCAGCAGGTCACCTCCTCCCAAGGTGAGTGAGGCCCACACCTGCTGTACCTAGTACACTGGCTGCTGCTGGCACCTCTGTCACTGGGGTGGAGCAAAGCAAGCACTAAAGAGGCCTTGGGGGGCACCCCAGGCCTGCAGTCAGGGCCTTACCGTCTGCTGTGGCTCCGTCCAGTTCACTTCATAGCCATCAAAGGCATGGCTCTGCCAGTTGTTGTGCAACTCCCGGATAACCATGGCCTCCACTCTCTGGAGAAAGGCTGCAAGCCTGAGCGTGTCATGCTGGGAAACAGGCACCACAGCCACCGGCTCAGGAGCTTCTGTCTGCACCTGGGCATCCGCATGTGTTCGGGCCTGGACAGATGCCTCTGCGGTGGCAATACCAGCTGTCTGGCAACTTTTCTGGAAGGAGATTAAAACCAGGGTCCTGGGCCAGTGAAATGATTCAATGGATAAAGGTGCTTGCCGCTAATTCCAATAACCTGGATTCAGTTCCTAGAACTCACATGGTGGAAAGAGAGAATGAGACCCCTGAAACTTGTCTTCAGACTTGCACAAATATCTGCATAAACACACACAAAATTATTTTTAAAACAGTTGGGGGAATGTTTCCTGGAGAGATGGCTCAGTGGTTAAGAGCACAAACATTGTACTGTACATGGGCTGACAGCTTTAACCCCAGCACTCAGAAGGCTGAGGCAGACAATCTGTGAGTCTGAAGCCAGCCTGCTCGACTGCCCATCTTGTCCTCTGTTGCTACATTGGCCAGAACCAAGTGGGGCTTATATGGCTTAGGGTCAGATTCCATCATGGTCTTAGGCGTTTACCTGCTGTGAAGAGACACACCATGAAGATGGCAACTTTTACAAAAACAAACATTTAATTGAAGGGGCTCACTTCCACTTTCAGAGGTTGAGTCAGTTATTGTCATGGCAGAGCATGGCAGCGTGCAGGCAGAAGTGGGCTGGAGCTGAGAGCACCACATCTGGTCAACTGGACCACCTTGACTTGGCAACAGGAAGAAGTCAACTGACACGCTGGGTGGTATTCTGAGTATGTGAAACCTAAAAGCCCGCCCCCATGGTAACACACTTCCTCTAACAAGGCCATACCTCCTACGAAATAATGGGATTATGGGAGTCAATTACATTCCAATTGCCACAGTCATCAAAGGAAGTCAGGGCAGAACTTAAGGCAGGAACCTGGAAACAGGAATGGAAGCAGAGCCAACACAGGAATGCTGCTTCCAGGCGTGCTCAACTAGCCACTAATCTGCCATGACCCAGGACCATCTGTGAGACTGGCACTGCCCACAGTGGCCAGGTTCTCCCACAACAATCTTTAATCAGGAAAACGCCCCATAGACATGCCTACAGACCAATGTGATGTAGCATTTCAGCAGTTGATGATGACCCTAGCTTGTGTCACGTTAACAAACTAAAGAAACAAAAGCCTTGTGTGGTGATGGTACACATCTTTAATACCAGCACTGGGCAGATAGATCTCTATGAGTTCAAGGCCAGCCTGGTCTACAGAGTAAGTTCCAGGACAGCCAGGACTGTTACATAGAGAAACTCTGTCTCAAAAAATAAACAGACAAACAAACAAAAAAACCTAACCATAATCTGTGCCTTTCTTTCAGACAAGCAAGCCCTCCCTGCCACCTATGTACAAGCCCCATCCCTACTTTGACAGACATAGGGTTAAACATCAAATCAGAGATGCAACCACCGTTATCATCTAGTCTTTACCAAAAGAAGCTCTTGGGAGTGAGGCGCAGACCTCACTCACCATGAAGGAGCACATGGAGCTCCTCCAGGACTACAAAGCCCTGAAACCTGGGTGCAGTGTCTTTCCCAGCCACAAGGGGCATGAACAAGAGGCCATCCCTGGCAGCCAGCTGTCTGTATTAACAACTTCATACTTGCCCAAACTCCCAGCTGGCAAACAGGGTGTTCCTCTAGCACAGGGTCCCATCTTACCATTTTTTCCGAATGCCCAGCATTTCACACAGTGTTCGAGGAGTGATGTAAACACACACCTATGAAGCCCTGACCTGCTACTTACTATCTGCCAGATAGCAGGAAGCACCACATACATGATACTTGGTCCCAGGCACATAAACAAAGAACACAAATAGAAATGGACAACTCCAATGCAAAGGTGCCTGGCTCTGACTGAGGGCCTGAGGGGGTCAGCTCCACAGCCACACAGGACATAAAGAAGGCCTTGCCAGCCCCTTCTGACTGAAGTATGAGGGAAAAATCAGCAGACTGTGTGGAGGCTACTGGAACCAGTTCAAGGGGTCCAAGCAAAGGCTCAGGTAGAGGCTGGAGCCAAGCAACCCTGGTAGCTCCTACCTGTGTTCTCAGAGCTTGAAAGGCTCCTTTAGCCTCCACATGTGCACATGAGCATGCACACACAGGACCGTGCACAAACGTGGCCACAAAATAATGATGGTGGATTCCACGCTCTTCCTCCCCCTCCCAGACCAGCTACATGTGGAGGTCTTGAAACACACTACAAGTAATCGGCCATGAACTGGTTTGAGCTGGTGTCTGCTACTTACTGTCAAGATGGAGCCAACACAGGGGCTGAGAACAGAAGATTTGGGGATGTATGTCAGATATTCACATCACAATCCATAACAGTACCCAAATTATACTTAGGAAGTAGCAGTGAAAATAACTTTATGGTTGGGTCCCCACAACACCAGCAACTGTAACAGGGTCACAGCATTAGCGAGGTTGAGATCCACTGTGCTGAAGGGTCTCTGGGCTGGCTCAGCTGTCACTAGTTGATCAGTCCTGGAACTTGACTTGACCAAGTAAATGTCCTGATGGTTCAGGGAAACAGCTGTCCACCTTGCCTGGACAGCAGCCCGGGGAAGGCCATAAGGGCACCAGGTCCTCCACAGCCTGACCACAGGCAAGCCAAGCAATGCTAGCCCCAGAGCAAGGTGAGGAAGTCAATGACATCAACACAGGTGGATAAAGACAAAGCCTCTAGCTGAAAACGATAGTGAGTCTAGTGTGATGGTTGTAGGCTTTAAATTCCAGGACTCGGGGGCACAGAAGCTGAGGCAGAGGCAGAAGGGTCTCTATGAGATCCAGGCCAGCCCAGTCTGCATAAGCAAGTTCCAGGACATCCAGGCTGCTCTGTCTAAAACAAAAGAAAAAAAGACAAGGAAGGTACAATCCAAACTGGACACAGTGACTATGGTGCTTTGAAAGAAAATGGTCCCCAAAGGGAGCGGCACTATTAGGAGATGTGGCCTTGTTGGAGGAAATGGGTCACTGTGGAGGCGGGCTTTGAGGTCACCCTGTGAGACAGTTCACTTCCTGTTGCCTTTGTTTTGATGTAGAATTCTCCAGAACTATGCCTGCCTGCAGGCTGCCACACTTTGAGCCACCCTGTTCCCTGCCATGACGATAAAGGTCTAAACCTCTGAAACTGTAAACCACCACCTCATTCAAATGTTTTCCTAAGAGTTACTGAGGTCATAGTATCTCTTCACAGCAGTAGATACTCTAAGATAATGACTCACACCTGCAACCCTACCAGGTGGAATGCTGAAGCAGGAGGTCGGTCACAAATTCATCCTTGGCTACATGGCAAGTGTAAGACCAGCCTGGGAAGCATGAGACTTTCTTTAAAAGTCTTTAAATGTTCTTCAAATTTCTTTTGTTTGTGCTGGGTATTAAGGCAGATTTACCTTTACAAAACTTTATCTCAGGAAAAAACCATTTTTCTAGAACATCTAGTGCCTGAGGGCAGAGCCCAGGTCTAAGAAGAATCTAGAAAAAAAATCTCAGGAATACACCTGACAGCCAACAGATTCAAAACTTGGTTTAGAGCCAAAAGTTTAACCAATAGTTTCCAAGAATCACTCTACCTCATACCCCTTTACCCAATCCTGAAATGTCAAGATGTGTAACACCTCACTTACACGTATTTTATTTCTTTAAAAACCCTCTCATCCCTGAGCTCAGGGGATGAATTCCCTCCGATGCTTCGAAACATAGAGTTTCAGCCTGGGTTCAAACCTGTCCAAAAGAATAAACTGACCCTCATGTGTTTGCATCAGAATCCACTCCCTGGTGGTCTTTGGGGGTCCTCTTGACACGGGTACTACATTTGGTGCATTGTCCAGGAACCCCCACAACCCCCATGGACTCTGGACCCGAGAGTCTGACCAGCTGGCAAGTGTCTCTGAGTGGTGTCTGTCTGTCCATGTTTAGTATGGTTTCTGGAGTGCATTCAGTGATTGTGACCAGACCCAGTTAAGAGCAGACTCTTGCTGGAGAACTGTACTCAAGAGGGGCTGGAAGACGTTCCAGACCCTAGTGGTGGGGATGGAGATCCCCATATCTATTTGAGGATGGAGAGCCTCAGATCTGAGAGTATTTGGACACACAAGTGGGTTGCTCCCACGATGTGGCAATAAACCATCATTTTATTTGTCATTGTTTTCAGTCTCTGTGGAGCAAGCCTTCTTCCTGTGCCCTCGGTCTTCTGTGGTGTCTGTGTTTCTCTGTATTTGTGTTTCTAATTGTGACAGATGCCATGGGACAGATGACCTCTTCCCTTCTGGACTCACTCTTAACTCATTATCAAGATGTTAATGCATAGGCATCTTTCAGTAACAATTAAAAAGCCTAAACTTGGGGCTGGAGAGATGGCTCAGCGGTTAGGAGCACTGTCTGCTCTTCCAGAGGACCCGGGTTCAATTCCCAGCACCCACATGGCAGCTAACAACTGTCTGTAGTTCCAGTTCCAGGCAAACACCAAGGCAAATAAATAAATAAATAAAGTTTAAAAAAAAAAAAAAAAAAAAAAAAAAAGCCTAAACTTGCCACCTTTTGCAGGCTGAAATGTCCAACACTCAACGTCATCAACTGGCCTCCTGAGCAAACCTTCAACCTGGCCTTCATAGGGACAGTAGGGGAAATGATCTTCAGACCACAAGTGGGGCACCCCAACCAAGTGCTACACAGTGGTCTGGAGAAACTTAGTATCCCTTCTTGAATTAAACCATTCTTGCTCCAACAGGTTAAGGTTCTGGCAGCTACGGAGAAAGGCTCACCCTCCAAGACCCCTTTGAACTGAAATCCAGTTCCCGGTGGTCTTTGGGGGTCTCGAGACTTGTGAGTTTGAGGCCAGCCTGGTCTACAAGGCTACACAAAAAACTCTGTCTTGGGGCTGGGGAGATGGCTCAGTGGTTAAGAGCACTGACTGTTCTTCCAGAGGACCCGAGTTTGATTCTCAGCATCTACATGGCAGCTAACAACTGTCTGTAATTCCAAGATCTTACACCCTTACACAGTTAGACATGCAGGCAAAAACCACCAATTCACATAAAATAAAAATAAATATTTAAAAAAAAAAACTCTGTCTCAAAATATAGCAATAAAAAATTGTTTAATCCCCCCGTTTGTTATATTCTATAATGGTTTATTTACTTTTCAATTGCCTGTTTGTTTTCAGGAAAAAGAAAGTGTGGATTTGGATGAGTGCAGATGATTTGGAGGAGCTGGAGGACAATAAAACCATGATCAAATGTATTGTATAAAAAAAGACTACTTGGGGCTGGAGAGATGGCTCAGCGGTTAAGGGCACCGTCTGCTCTTCCAGAGGACCCGGGTTCGATTCCTAGCACCCACGTGGCAGCTAACAACTGTCTGTAGTTCCAGTTCCAGGCAAACACCAAGGCAAATAAATACATAAATAAATAAAGTTTAAAAAAAAAAAAAAAAAAAAAGACTACTTTAAATTTTAAAAAATTATTATCGGGGCTGGAGAGATGGCTCAGCGGTTAAGAGCACTGTCTGCTCTTCCAGAGGACCCGAGTTCGATTCCCAGCACCCACATGGCAGCTAACAACTGTCTGTAGTTCCAGTTCCAGGCAGACACCAAGGCAAATAAATAAATAAATAAATAAATAAATAAAGTTTGGAGCTGGAGAGATGGCTCAGCGGTTAAGAGCACTGTCTGCTCTTCCAAAGGACCCAGGTTCAATTCCCAGTACCCACATGGCAGCTCACAACTGTCTGTAGTTTCAGTTCCAGGCAAACACCAAGGCAAATAATTAAATAAATAAAGGTGTTTTCTTAAAAAAATAAATTAATTAAAATAAATAAATAAATAGATAAATAAAGTTTAAAAAAATTATTATCAAGTGTGTATCTATACGTGTGTGTGTGTGTGTGTGTGTGTGTGTGTGTGTGTGTGTCTCTGTGTGTGTGTGTGTGTGTGTGTGATGTGTTTAGTCTGTGGTCCTGGAATGAAGCCCAGGGCCACACACCCAGCCCCTTCACCCTCTTTTCTGATCACATCTACTCATCTGTTCTTGACAACATGTAAGAAGAGCCCACCAAAGAGCCCTTAGCTTCTTCATGGCCCCAATCCATCTGCATCCATGACTGTTCCTGCCAAGCCTGTGTGGACACTTTACCAAGTGCTGACATTCAACGTAACAGCAGTATACACACAGACCTCTAAGGGCACTGAGCAGCTGAACTAGCAGCCAGATCCAGCCTCCCTCCTATGCATAAGCTTGGTGTGTGTGCCACTGAATGTGCTCAAGTACCTAAGGATGACTTCAAATTCACCCTGGAACTGAAGATGACCTTGAACTTCTGTCCCTCCTGTTTTGACTTGAGGTTACACTCAGCTTCCTGAATACTAGACAAGCACCCACCCAAATGACCCACACCCCAGGCTCTGAGTGCTTCTGCAGCACACAGCTATTCGAGACACTTGACCCAGCAAGTACCCTTTCTTGGTCAGGCTGGGAGCAGCCCTGTGTGGTACCTGCTACTACCTGCTGCTACTTCCAGTTAGTCAGCGTCTCTTCACACCGCCAGGGTCCAGAAACAAAAGTGCCCCACACTTCTCATCCCAGAATTCAGGAGGTGGAGGCAGGAGGATTGTCAGGAGTTTGAGATCAGCTTGAGCAACAATGCCTCGAATCAGGAAGGGGGCTCCAGGCATGGTAGCCTACCTATCCTAACACTAAGGCAGTGATAACCAAGGATGGGCCACAGAAGTACTTGAGGGCACAGGCTCCAGTAGGGGGCGCTGTGTGCCATGAAACACAAGCAAAGCCCCAGCTTGCCAGGAAGGAGTCCCCAGAAGCTCACTCAGGAAGGGCAGGGGCCATGCAGCCCAAGTCCACTCCATTGCCAATGAGATGGGAAGACAGAAACTGTACAGCTCATACTTCCTGGGTTCCTATAGTAAGCAGAAAAGAACACAGTGCCCTTCTGCCCTTCTGCCCCTCTGCCCCTCCCTCCCTCCCTCCCTTCCCTAGCTAGCTCAGTGTCTTGTGGAGCAGCTAGCCAGCACCTGAATGGACTGGAATGCCACTCATTTGCACACTTTAAAAGAACAAGGTGGGGCTGAGTGGTGGTGACTCAAAACTTTAATCCCAGCACTAGGGGGTCAGAGGCAGATCTCTGAATTTGAGGCAGCCTGGTCTACACAGAGAAACTATATCTTGAAATATAAACAAACAAAAAAGAGTAGGGTGAGGGCCAGCAGAAAAGCTCAAAGGTAAAGGTGCTTTAACCCTAACCCTGAGCACCTGGACTGACTCCCATATATAGCCCTTCGACTTCCACTGTGGCATTTACACTAGTCTCTTCCCCACCACACCCACACACACGTAACAATCTTAAAAATAAAATCACAAAATAAAAATAAAAGATCATAATGGAGTAGCCAGCTGTGCAGGAAGATCACTGGAACCCAGGAGTTTGGAATAGCCTGGGAAAAATACCAAGATCCAGTCTCAAAAAAACATGTACTAAGTGTATTTCTTAAAGATTTATTTATGTATACATGTGTTTTGCCTGCATGCATGTATGTGCATGATGTCCAGGAGCCAGAAGGCAATAGCTGCCGTGGAACTAGAGTCAAGGTCGACTGTGAGCTCAAGAGCCACTGAGCTGCAATCTCTTCATTCCACTTGCCATATGGTTTTCTTTGTTTGTTTGGCTGGTTTGGTTTGATTTGGTTTTTGTTTTTTTTTTTGTTTTTTTTTGTTTTTTTTGAGGCAGGGTTTCTCTGTGTAGCCCTGGCTGTCCTGGAACTCACGCTGTAGACCAGACTGGCCTGAACTCACTCATAGAGACGCAAATGCTAGAATTAAAGGCGTGTGCCACCATCATCCAGTTTACGTATATATATATATATTTTTTAATTTTTTTTTGATTTATTTATTTATTATGCATACAGTTTTACAGAAGAGGGCGCCAGACCTCATCATAGATGGTTGTGAGCCACCATGTGGTTTTGCTGGGAATTGAACTCAGGACCTCTGGAAGAGCAGTCAGTGCTCTTAACCTCTGAGCCATCTCTCCAGCCCCTTACGTATATATTTTACAGTATTCTTTTTCCACAATTTTTTTTTTTTTTAAACTTTATTTATTTATTATTTATTTATTTGCCTTGGTGTTTGCCTGGAACTGGAACTACAGACAGTTGTTAGCTGCCATGTGGGTGCTGGGAATAGAACCCGGGTCCTCTGGAAGAGCAGACGGTGCTCTTAACCGCTGAGCCATCTCTCCAGCCCCCCTTCCACAATTTTTTTTAAAATTTATTTATTTATTTGCCTTGGTGTTTTGCCTGGAACTGGAACTACAGACAGTTGTTAGCTGCCATGTGGGTGCTGGGAATCGAACCTGGGTCCTCTGGAAGAGCAGACAGTGCTCTTAACCGCTGAGCCATCTCTCCAGCCCCTTCCACAATTTTTTGAGACAGGGATCACGTAGTCCAGGCTAACCTAAAACTCATCAGGTAGCCAAAGGCTGGCCCTGAATACCTGACTCCACCCCACATGGAATCAGACACTGGCTACCACACACCTGGCTACCAGGCCACACTCTGACCAGACAGTCTTCTGGTGCTTTAAGAGCACATCAAGCCAAGAAGTTATTAAGAAGTTATTACCTTCTAACGGCTCAGCACTGCAACCCATAAAAACAGATCCCACATCACACCACACACCTGCTGTCCAGGCTGACAGCAGGCTGCAGGCAATGTGCCCATGTAGAGTCTCCAAAGCACACCAGTGGCTCCAGCTGCACTGGTACCCACACTCTAAAGGCTCCCCCAAGGGGAATAGCATTGTGCTTTCATATTAGCAATGGCATCTTCCACAAGGACTCTAACACACCCCACTAGAGAACAATGACAAGGCCCAAGAAGAGTCTGCACTCCCAAACCCAGCCTCAAGCCAATGTCCAGAACCCTTCCTTCTGTAAACAGATTAGCCTATGCTGAGAAAAAGTCCACCTTGGTAGCACACACCTTTAGGGAGGGGGGGAGAGCAGGAACACTGACTGCTCTTCTAGAGGACCCAGGTTTAATTCTTAGCACCCACATGAAGGCTCACAATCCCCTACAACTCCAGGGCCAGAGGTACCGGACGCCCTCTTCTGGCCCCCAAGGGTATTCAGCTTCATGTGGTATAGACAACACTCATACATACGAAATAATTAAAAATTAAATTAAAAAAAATTTTAAAACAGGCTTTGGGCTGGAGAGATGGCTCAGAGGTTAAGAGCACTGGCTGCTCTTCCAGAGGACCCGGGTTCGATTCCCAGCAACTACATGGTGGCTCACAACCATCTATAATAACATCTGGTACCCTCTTCTGTACACTGTATACATAATAAATAAATTTTAAAAATAAAAATCTAAAAAAAAATTTTACAAAACAAAAAATGGTGAAAAGATATCAATGTTTTCTTTTTAGTCTACTGCTGAAATGCAGGCAGACATTACCATGTGCCCATATTAACTTCCCCAGAGGAATTTGCCAGAAATTTAAAAGATACTTACAGGTATATCACAGGCTACTTGACAGGAGGGAAAAAAACATCTTTTTGTGTTTGTTTTCTTTTGAAACCAGGTTTCTCTGTGTAGCTCTGGCTGTCCTGCAACTTACTCTGTAGACCAGGCTGGCTCAAACTCAGAGATCCGCTGCTAAAAGCGAGCACCACCACTGCTTGGCCAACTGGAAACATCTTAACAGTTGATTAAAAGGAAATGCTGAAGTAAATGAAGTTTTTAAAAGTTCTTTAATACTGAGAGCTCGAGGTACAGATGGTTGTGAGCAGCCAGGTAGAGACAGAGGGCGTACAGTGTGTCACTAGGTATGTGTATGACATGTACATCACAGGGCCTCACAGAGTTCAGAAAATGGTATCAGCTCCCCTGAAGCTGGAGTTACAGACGGTTGTGAACAACCTGATGTGGGTGCTGGGAATCAAATCTGGATCTTCTTGAAGAACAGCAAATGCTCTTAAGTATGGAGGCATCTCTCCAGATGTTAGTCTTCCTAGGCTGAGGACATTGCTAGTGATAGGGTGCTTGCCCACCCTGAGAGTTAATGTGTTTGATCCCAAAGCCTCCTGACATTTCTGTTTGCTTTGGTTCATTATTACTATGCTGCCGGACTACACTGAGCCAGGGTCTCTATGTGCTAGGCAGGCACTGTACCAGCAAGCAAGAAGCAACCCCACCAGCCCTCTAATTGGTGTCTATCTTGTGTTTCTGCAGCTGTTTTTAAAGATTTTATTTATATTTATGTGTGTATGTATATATGCGTCTGGGTGTCTCCTGGGTGTGTGTTGGTGTCTTTAGAAGAGGGTATTGGATCCCCTGGTGTTGTAGAATATTACTTCAACTATGTAAAGATGTGTTGCTTTCCTGCTTAAGGCACCTGTCTGGTCTACTACAAAGCTGAATGGCCAATAGGTGGTGGTGGTGGTGGTGGCCCCCACCTTTAATCCTAGCACTCAAGGAGGCAGAGGCAGGTGGATCTCTGTGAGTTCAAGGCTAGCATGGTCTAGAGTGAGTTCTAGGATAGTCAAGGGTACATAGAGAAACTCTGTCTTGAAAAATCAAATCAAACCAAACCAACAAATGAAACTAATACAACGACAACAACAAAAAAAAACATGTAGCAAGTGAACTGAAGAGACTATGACGCAGTTGTTAGTGCTGTTCTTGAATAGGACTCAGTGTCCACAAGGCAGTTCAGAGACCGTGACTATATAGAAATCCTGTCTTGAAAAAAAAAGAAAAGAAGCTAGTACAACAAGCGTAAGATAAGGCCGAGCACTCATAACTAATATTAAGTCTGTGTCTTTATTTGGGAGCTGCTTGGTGGTCCAAAAGAAAGCCAGCTACACCCTGCAGCTGTAATACAGGCAGTCGTGAGTGGCTCAGCACGGGTGCTGGAACTCAGAGTCAGGTCTTCGGAAAGAGCAGAAAGCAATTCTTTTTGTTGTTGTTACTTATGTTTATGGACCTGGCTATTTTCCCTCGTATGTATGTTTGTGTGTGCCTGGTGCTTGCAGAGGGTATGAGATCCCCAGAAATGCAGTTAGACGATTGTGAATCATCATATGGACTCTGGGAAACAAACCCAGGCTCTTTGGAAAAGCAGCTAGAACTCTTAACTGCTGAGCCATCTCCCAGCCTATTTATTGCTTTTGACACAAGGTCCCATGAAGCCCAGGCTGGCCTCAGCTTCTGATTCCTGCTAGAATCACAAGTGTATGGCACCATGGCTTTCCACTTCCCTGCCAATCCAAATGTTTCTAAATTTTGGACATACACCACTGAGACCTAGAGAAAAAGTTGCCACTTCCTCCTGTCTCTTGCAACATTCTCATAGCTAATGAAGCAAGCAGGGGTAGCCAAGCCCAGACATCTGGGTGTCATCCACAGGACCCACTTGGTAGAAGCAACCAACTCCTACCAACTGTCCTCTGACCTTCCACAAGCACACTTGGCCACACACACCCACACACACTCCCAGTCAATGAGTCAGTCAATAAAATACAACAAAAAGTTCAAGAACCTGCCTTCGGGGCTGGAGAGATGGCTCAGAGGTTAAGAGCACTGACTGTTCTTCCAGAGGTCCTGAGTTCAATTCCCAGCAAAACCACATGGTGGCTCACAACCATCTATGATGAGGTCTGGCGCCCTCTTCTGTAAAACTGTATGCATAATAAATAAATAAATCAAAAAAAAAAAAAAAAAAAAAAAAAAAAAAAAAAAAAAATTTAAAAAAAAAAAAAAAAAAAAAAAAAAGAACCTGCCTTCAAGAGCCAGGAGATACAACATACTGGGTGCAGGCTTTTATACTCCGTGAATCAGGATCATTTCTTAGAACCCTATAGGGCTCTAAATGCTTATCTACATATAAACTAATGAGAGTCTGGTACACTTTAAGAGGAAAAAGAAATCCAACCTGGAATCATCTAAACCCTAAACAAGGAAGAGCTGTTTCAAACATCCTTTGAGGTCAGTGTACAGTCACAGGCTTGCTACAATGACACTGTACACACTAAACTGGCTATGCTCCTGCTTTCCACTTGCTTTCAAGTGCTTTCATGTCCCAGAGCATGGAGAAGAGTCTGGAAGCCAGACCAGAGCACAGCATGAGACTGAAGAGCACAGACACCACTGCTGTTGGGTATCATACTAGCTCCCCATTCCACAGCCTGAGCCTTCCCTTCTGGGAAGCACTGCAGCAGATCCTGCCTCTAGTTACCCTCTTTGATCTCTCCTGGGACTTCTTTTCCTCTTCTCCAGCCTCTTCCAAGGCCTCAAACAAAGGTGTTTCGACCCTAGTTCCACAGCCAGCCAGTGCTCCTTCTCCACTCTTCTCTGAAATGCCATGTCTAGGTGAGACCCACTCTGCAACTCAACGTCCAGTTGGAAACAATCCCTTGGCCTCTGCTTGTCAGTAGTACAATGCACCCACCTACCTACCTACCACATAATAACGTATTTACATCTTTTTTTAAAAAAAATATTTATTTTTATTTTAGTGCTCGCTTCGGCAGCACATATACTAAAATTGGAACGATACAGAGAAGATTAGCATGGCCCCTGCGCAAGGATGACATGCAAATTCTTGAAGCGTTCCATATTTTTTCCAAGATTAACCTTCACTTTTTCAGATAACTGTATGTGTGATTTTTTTCCCCTGTTCATACATTTGTGCTGCCCATGTATCTTCGCACATTTCAATAAAATGGTTTGGAAAATAAAAAATATATATATTTATTTTTATTTTATATGAATTGGTGTTTTGTCTACGTGTATAACTGTGTAATGGTGTCAGAAGTTGGAATTACAGTCAGTTGTTAGCTGCCATGTGTATGCTGGGAATGGAACTCAGTTTCTTCTGAAGAACAGTCAATGCTCTTAACCACTGAGCCATCTCTCCAGCACCGTACTTACCTCTTATATGAAGTTGTCCCAAATAAACTCTAGGAAGGCAACTATCTCCAGATCCTCAGCTGATGAATCGATCCCCAGTACCCCAACACTCAGATCGCATCAGGTCTCCCTTATCTCATTATTTAAGTGTTTTTGTTTGTTTATTTGGGTTTATTATTATTATTATTATTAAACCAGAAACTAGCGGGGCAATGGTGTGGCACACCTTTAATCCCAGCACTCAGGAGGCAGAAGCAGGAGCCCTCCCTCTTCTACATAGTAACACAGAGAAACCCAGTTTTGAAAACCTGAAAAACTTGAGAACGGTTTTAACTAGCCCTTAAGATGCAGTCAGACTTTTCTAAAAACCATAGTCAGTTTGAAATGTCTAAAAATCAAGAAAAATCCTTCAATGGTACGGGGCTGACGAGATGGCTCAGTTGGTTAAGGCAGCCTGACGACACAGAGTTGGAATCCCAGGACCCACGAGGTGAAGGAAAGAACTCATTTGGGTAAAGCTGTCCTCCCTAACTGCCATGGCACATGCATGCGCATCCCACACACGTAAGTTAGATGAATGTCATTTAACAACAACATGGAATCCTAAGAGTTTTGTTGTCCTTGTATCTATTTATTTATTTTTTTCTCTTCAAAGCCTGGTAAAGTCTAACGTGAAAACCTCCTCGAGTTAGTTTTCGCATTAAAATATATAAACACTACGCTGCGCCCCGGCCCACTGGCCCGCGCCGCCCAAAGCGGAGCCCGCGCCCTCACCGTCTCCCCGCAGATGCCCTGGACGCCTCTCCACTGCGAGAGCACGGACGCCACGCCCAGGGTCTCGTCCTGCAGGGGCGCGGGCCTCCCGGGCCGCTCAGCCACGCCGGCCCCGCCAGCAGCCAGCGTAGCAGCTCCAGCGCTTCCAGCCCGCCGAAAAGGCCTGGGCGATGCGCGCATTGTCATGGCGACGGGCCCCGCCCACTTGCGCCTGCGTCTTCAGGAGCGACCGCCTTTAGCGGAAGTCCGACAAAAGGAAGTGAGGCTGACGGCGCCATTTTTGAACTGGTAACAACACCGTTCTTATGGTCCAAAAAAAATAAAATAAACATTTTTATCAGGGAGTACAACAAAAAAGAAATGGTTCTGGATTGTCCTATTCCAAGAGTCCATGTTTCTGCGTGGAAAAACTCTTCGAAGTATAAAGAGAAGTGAAGATGTGAGGCGTGGGTTCCAGGTTCAAAGATGGCGCTGAGCAGCCAGGCGCTCTGGCAAGGAAGGCCTGCTGCGGCCTACTGGGCCGAGCTGGTATTGAGACCAGGCTGGGCTGGAAGAAACTGAGTACTCCAAAACCACACATGGCCCCTCTTGAGTCAGCAGCATTTTCAGCTTCTCCTTTAATGGAAAATATTCATACGCAGGTCGGAAGTAGGTTTGAATGGATGGAAGGCCCACATGAGAAAGTTTACATTAAAGTACTAATAATAAAATGCTTGTTAAATCGAAATTAGACACAACTACTGGGGATGAAGTTAAGCTCAATGACAAATTGCCCCATATTCAGTCCTCAACACGCACACAAAAGGGCACACCTGCCAGTTAATTAGTGCCTACAATATGTCAAACAAAGCACCCAAAGTCATGAATGTCTACCTTATCAATCCTATGAATGTTTATTATATTAAATCCTCAACCTACAGAAGCAACTGCTTGTGTTTGTTAGTTGGTTTGTTCATTTTTTGAAGTTTTGGGGATTGAACCCAGGGATTCCTGCATACCACCCCCTGTGTTCTACCAAATGAACTCAATCCATAGATCAAATGTTATTACACAGGTGCCACTTGATTGTCCTGACCCATCTGTAACTGTCCCAAATCACCCAGTAGGATCCTACAGGTGGCTTGCCTGATCCACAAAACCAAGCCCTGAGCTTCTAGGCCTTAATTGCTAGTTTAGTCCACTGGGCCCATTTCTTCTTTTCTCAGACTGGGAAGCCTGCCCAGATCTAGTTCTCAAAGCACCAACTAGGGACACGATCCTCCTCAGCAGCCAAGGCCAAGAGGCCGATTAGATTAACAGAAATAAACCAAGAGGGAGAATACAATAAAGAAATCTTCCTAAGATGTACCTTTCCTAAGAAGGACCTATTTTTGAAGTCCTCTTAACCCTAGAAAAATTTGCAAACATCACCAAGGATTCCAAAAGGCTCAAAGGTTAAGAGTACTAGCTCTTACTCCTACAGGGGATGTAGGTTCAATTTCCAGTACCAAATGGCAGCTAACAAGGATCTGTAATTTTAATACCAGGGAAATCTGACACCCTCTTCTGGCCTCTGAAGGCACTAGGCATGCACCTGGTACACAGACATGCATGCAGTTAAAACATTATACATATAAAGTAAAAATAATAAAATTTAAATTAAAAAACAAAATCAGGCTAGGCAATGGTGGTGCTCATCTTTAATCCCAGCACTAAGGAGGCAGAGGCAGGTACATCCTTGTAAATTTGAGGCTAGCTTGGTCTACAAAATGAGTTCAAGGACAGCCAGGGCTACACAGCAAAACGTTGTCTAGTTGGGGGTGGGGAGGAGATCACGCTCAAAATAAGCCCTGTGAGAGGAATTTGTTTGTTTAGTTTGTTTTTGGAAACAAATGACTCTGCTAAAATGTTCTGGTATTCAATGCATGTACCAGCACATCTGGCTGTTAACAAAGTCTTAAAAGGGTGATGCTAGCAGATTGGAAAGATGGCTTGGTGGTTACAAGCACCAATTGCTCTTGCAGAGGACACAGATTTGATTGCCCACATGGTGGTTCACAATTGTCTGTAACTCCAATTTCAAGGGTTTCTCTGTGTAGCCCAACCTGTAGACCAAGCTGGCCTTCAACTGAGAGATCTACCTGCTTCTGCCTCTGGAGTGCTAGAATTAAAGATGTACACCATCACTGCTCAACTTCAAATTGTATTTATATATCAAAAGAATCACAATTGCCAAAGCAACTTCATTCTGTATGAATAAACATTTTTTATGTTTAAAAATGTCTTCCTCAATTAAATATCACTAAGAGGCTGGGTGGTGGTGGTATACACCTTTAATCCCTGTAAGCCTATTTCTGTTAGCCTGAGGCCAGTCTGGTCTACAGAGTGAGTTCCTGGACAGCCAAGTCTGTTACACAGAGAAAATGTTTAAAAAAAAAAAAAAAAGATAACTCAATAAGAGAATCAACCTAGGTATATGAAAAAATGTTTATGGAGTTAGTATGTAAAATATATGCACACGTTTTGTTTTGCTTTCCTTTTTGAGAAAGACTTTCTCTGTGTAGCCTGGCTGTTCAAGAACTCACTTTGTAAATGGGGCTGTTTTCTTTTTCTTTTTTTAAGATTTATATTATTTATTACATATACAGTATACAGAAGACGGCGCCAGACATCATCATAGATGGCTATGAGCCACCATGTGGCTGCTGGGAACCGAACCCAGGACCCCTGGAAGAACAGTCAGCGTTCCCAACTGTGAGACATTTCTCCAGCCCAGCCAGGCTGTTTTCAACTTCACAGCGCTCCACCTGCCTCTGCCTTATGAGTGCTGGAACTAAAGGTGTGTACCACATTGCCCAGGTCTGTTCTTTGAGGCAAAGTTTTACTGGGCAGCTCTGGCTGCCCTGGAACTTGCTTTGTATAAGAGGCTAGCCTCAAACTCAAAGATCCACTTGCCTCTGTGATTAAAGGTGTTTTCCATCAAGCCCAGTCTATTTTTTTTTTGTTTTGTTTTTTAAAGAATAATTTTCAAGGCTGAACAAGAGCATCTTTGTGACTTTGATGCCAGGCTGATCTATAGAGTGAGTTAGGTTCTGGATCAGCAAATATCTCTTCTTAATAAGTAAGTTAATTTAAGATAAAATTTTATTTTTATTTTGAATAATATGTCTGTGTCTGTGTCTGTGGAGGGATATGTGCTCAAGAACACAGGTGCCCAAGGAGGCTAGAAACATCTGATCCCCTGGTGCTGCAGTTGCAGACACTTAGCTGTAGGTCACCTGACATGGCTGTTGGGAATTTAATTTCTAGAGCAGTGTATACTCTTAACCCCTGAGTATTATATTTTTGTTGATTTGTTTTTGTTTTTTGAGAAAGGTTTTTATGCAGTCTAGGCTGTCCTTGAACTTGCAAAATCCTGTCACTTCACCCTTCTCGACTGAGAATCCACACAGGAGTTATTGCACCAAGCTGAGTTAGTATCTTCCTCGGGAATGAGGCCAGGTTCCGTGAGATACACTCAGGTACTACAAGAGGCAACAGCACAGCTGAACAACATGCTGAAAACCTTTTCTTACATATTTGCTTCATTTCTATTTTATCATATCCCCACCCCCACCCAAAGGGTTTCTCTGTGTAGCCTTGGCTGTACTGGAACTTCTTTTTCTTTTCTTTTTTTTTTAAAGATTTATTTATTTATTATGTATACAGTGTACAGAAGAGAGTACCAGATTCCATCATAGATGGTTGTGAGCCACCATGTGGTTGCCGGGAATCGAACTCAGGTCCTCCAGAAGAACAGTCAGTGCTCTTAACCTCTGAGCCATCTCTCCAGCCCTGGAACTTTTTCTGTAGACCAGTCTGGCCTTGAACTCAGAAATGTGCCTGCCTCTGCTTCCTGAGTGCTGGAACTAAAGATGTGCACCACTACCATCAGGACATACTCCATTTTTTACATTTTTATTAATTATTACCATGTGTGCTGGGGAGTGGGCAGAAGACCGAATTGAGGAAGCTGGTTCTCTCCCTCTATCATGTAAGGGACAGAAGTCCAGTTATCCTGGCTTGGAGACCTGAGCTCAGGGACACAGAACATCTGGCCTCTCAGAGCCATCCACATGTTAGGGAGGCTAGGGGAGGCCATTTACTCTGCACCTCACCAACTCATGCAGTCTGTTGTGGAATGGAGTCCAGTTGTTCCTGTTGCCTAGTAACAAACACTGGAAATCCAGGAAGGTAAGCTGGGAAAGAAAGAAATGGAAAAGGCTGAGAGGATGGCTTTGGCCTTTTGCTTTACTCCACTCCATGTATTTCTGGTTCTCAGCTTTGTTTATTATTATCCTTGTTATTGTTGTTGCTATTATTATTATTATTATTATTATTATTATTATTATTATTGGGGCAGGTCATGGGCACCTATGTGGCAGACAGAAGAAAAATTTTAGAGTCAGATCTCACTGAGTTTCAGGGACCTAATTCAGGTTCAGCTTCTTCACCTGCTGAGCTAATTAGCAGGCCCTCTTTTTTTTTTTTTTTAAAGATTTACTTATTATGTACACAGTGTTCTGCTTGTTCTGCTTGCATGCCCGCAGGCCAGAAGAGTGTACCAGATCTCATTACAGATGGTTGTGAGCCACCATGTGGTTGGTGGGAATTGAACTCAGGACCTCTGGAAGAACAGCCAGTGTTCTTAACCACTGAGCCATCTCTCCAGCCCTTAAAATTACATTTTTAAATGGATTTAATTTTAATAGTTTAATTACATAAATAAAATACCTCTTTATATCTACTTTGCGTGCATGCCTGTGTGTGTGCTAGCATGTACATGTGCCATGGAGACCAGAGAACAACTTTTGGAAGTCAGTCCTCTCCTACACCATGTGGGTCCCCACCAACCATCTACCTCAGGCTTCTTAACAACTCCCCTGGTTTATTTGTTTTTGTTTCAAGAATGTGAGTGTTAGTCTTCAAGTATGTAAGTACACCATGTGCATGCCTGCTGTCCTAGAAGGCCAAGGTTTGTAGACAGCATCAGATCTCTGAAGATACAGGCAGTTATGAGACCTGGTGTGAGTGCTAGGAACAAAGGAACCTAGATCCTGTGCAAAAACACAAGTTCTCTTAAGTATTGAGCCATCTCTTAAGCTCCTAATATTTGTTGGCAGTGAGATGGTGGTGGTCTTTTTATTCTTTCTTTATTATGTTCATTGATGTTTTGCTATATGTATTGGGTCATCTGGAATTGGAATTATATACACTAGTGAGTGGGTACCAGGAATTGAACCTGGACCCTCTGGAAGATCTGCAGTGCTCTTAACCACTGTGCCATCTCTGCACTCCCTTGGTTTTTGTTTTTGGAGACAAGATCTTACTATGTAGCACTGGCTGTTCTGGAACTCACCATGTAGATCATGATGGCCTGAAGCTCACAAAGATCCACCTGCCTCTGCCTCAGAATGCTAGGATTCAGGCGTGTACTGCCTGCCACACCAGACTGTTTTTTAAAATCTGTTTTCCTAATCTATTTTGTTCTTCCACTATGAACTGAACCTCAATGCACCCCCACCTGGGCAGTACTGGTGATGGAACCTGGAGCTTAATTCATCTTATGGAGGTATCACTGTGCCTGGCAACTATTTATCTCTGTTGCATTGCTATGGAATGCATGTGCCCATATAAACAAACAAACAAGTAAATAAAAATAAAACAATTTAAGATGAGAGATGGCTCAGATGTTAAGAGCACTGACTGTTCTTCCGGAGGACAGGGGTTCAATCCCAGCACACACATGGCAGCTCAAAACTGTCTGTAGTTCCAGTTCCAGATCCAATATTCTTCAGAAATACACATGTAGTTAAACATCAAAGCAATTAAATAAAATCTAAAATAAATAAATAAATCTTTTTGGTTTTTAATTAATTTATTTATTATTAAGTATATAGTATACAGAAAAGGGCACTGATGTCATTATAGATGGTTGTGAGCCACCATATGGTTGCTGGGAATTGAACTCAGGACCTCTGGAAGAACAGCCAGTGAGTGCTCTTAACCTCTGAGCCATCTCTCCAGCCCCAATAAATAAATCTTAAAAAGAATGCATAAAAAGAATTTAATGATAGTCTGGGTAATATGAGACCCAACCTCAACAATAAAACAACTAAATTCTGCTGTTACTTTGCAGCATACTAAATATATTTTGTTAAAGAAAGTAGATAAAATAATAATTTTTTAACATGTTGGGGATGGAGAGATAACTCAAGGGTTAAAAGCACTTGTTGCAAATAAATAAATAATAAAGTTTAAAAAAAAATAAATAAAGGGGCTGGAGAGATGGCTCAGTGGTTAAGAGCACCCTCTGCTCTTCCAGAGGTCCCCGGTTCGATTCCCAGCACCCACATGGCAGCTAACAACTGTCTGTAGTTCCAGTTCCAGGCAAACACCAAGTCAAATAAATAAATAAATAATAAAGTTTTTTTTTTTTAAGAAAAGCACTTGTTGCTCTTCCAGAGAACATGAGTTAAGTCCCTTGCATGGGGCAGCTCACAACTTCGTGGAATTTCTGCGCCAGGGAATCTGATGTCCTCTGTTGGGCTCCTTGGGAGCATGCAGCACACACACAAACACAGGCACATATAAAATAGGCTAAGAAGCGATCCCCTAATCCAAAGACTGCGCCGCCACAGTCCTTTAATGTCTTTATTTTACTTCATTTTTTTGAGCTAGGGGAACATGGATTTTTTTTTTTTTTTTAATTTTTGTTTTTGAAGATTTTTTTTTTTTTTCTGTGTAATAGCCCTAGCTGAAACTTACTTTGTAGACCAGGTTGGCCTCAAATTCAGAGGGATCCATCTGTCTCTGCCTCCTGAGTGCTGGGATTAAAGAAAGGTGTGCACCACCACCACCACCACCACCATCCGGCAGAAACACTGATTTATTACGAAAAAGTGAAATCAGATCAAGCGTGGGCTCTAGATAGAGGAACACTTAATGTTTTCTTTTTAGTGACACATGTCCTGCCAAGGTGAGATGACCTGCACTCTGCATTTCTAGTTACATAGATGAGCTTCACATTTAACTTTATATATATATATATTTTAAAGAACATTTTGGGGCTGGAGAGATGGCTCAGAGGTTAAGGGCACTGACTGTTCTTCCAGAGGACCTGAGTTCAATTCCCAGCAAAACCACATGGTGGCTCACAACCATCTATGATGAGGTCTGGTGCCCTCTTCTGTAAAACTGTATGCATAATAAATAAGTAAATCTTAAAAAAAAAAAAAATTTTGGGCTGGAGAGATGGCTCAGCGGTTAAGAGCACCGTCTGCTCTTCCAGAGGACCCGGGTTCGATTCCCAGCACCCACATGGCAGCTAACAACTGTCTGTAGTTCCAGTTCAAGGCAAATAAATAAATAAAAGTGTGTTTTTTTAAAAAAAAAAAAAAAAAAAAAAAAAAAA
>PVIH01006295.1:0-112759 GCA_004025045.1 Sigmodon hispidus | reverse complement strand
TGATTTAAAAACACGGATGAATTGCGCCAGTACAGGAGAGGGCATCTGAACACACACACACACACACACACACACACACAGACAGAGAGAGAGAGAGAGAGAGAGAGAGAGAGAGAGAGAGACTCCTTATCAGCTTGGTGGCAATTCTATGTTTTAATCTTTTTTCTATAAGTGCCACTTTCAAAAGAAACAAATAGAACCCCAAAGCTGTCCCTTTAAATATGAAGAATTTTTTCAAGTATGTGGGAAGCAAACTGAGATCAGGTGGTCAGTGTCAGTGGTCAGTGTAGCAATCAGTGCCCATGTTCCACCACACAGAGCAAGGCAGCCTGGCAGTGAAAACCTACTTAAAAATTATTTAATTATACTGTGCTATACTAGGTTATATAAAGCAATTTTCATGGTGGTGTATAATATACTCTGAACATCTCCTCCTACTCTCCTGTCCTCTGCTTCCCCTCCATCCACCTTGTCCCTATAGACAGCTTTGTTTCTACTTTCCTGTGATCTATACAAACATGATTTTATGTTTCTATAAAGTCCAGGACCTACAGGTGAGAGATAACATGAGCTATTTGTCTTCCTCAGACTGTCTTTATTTGCTTAATGTGATTATTTCCAGTTGTATCCATTTTTTTTCTGCAAGTGATTTATTCCTCTTTATGACAGAAAACAATTCTGTTGTGTATATAAACCACATTTCTATTTGCCATTTTTCTGTTGAGGAACATCTAAGTTTAAGAAGAAACAATTGAATAAAAACAACATCAACAACGACAAACCCAGCCCAGAAATCCCTAGTGGCTTCATCGGCCTGATTATTCCCTCAGTAGCAACAGGAATTTGGCTGCCGGAGATCAGACACTGCTTGTCCATGATAGCATCAAATTTCAGTTTCCCAGCCACAGCAAAATAAAATCCAGAAGAGATCACCAATGGATGTGGAAATGTCTTTCTGTATGCTGTGAAATAAAGAGACTGTTTTGGCCTATGTCAGACATCTTAAAAGTAGGCAAAAAAAAAAATCAAAAATAAAATAAAATAAAATATAGACAAAGTCAGACAGAGATGCCATCCAGCCACCCAAAAAACAACATATAAGATAACACAAATAAGCATGGGACATGTGGCAAGACAAATTAATAAAAACAAGTTAAATTAAGATAAAAGAGCTATCTAACAATATGCCTAAGACATAGACCAAACAAGATATAATTAATATAAATGTCTAAGTCATTTTTTGGGGGGGCTAAACAAGGTGGGCAGGTCCAGATCATGAGGCTAGGCATTCTGAGACTGCAAATCTGTGGGTCTGGATTCTTGCCAAACAGGCCAAAAACCTTATTCTACAGATGGTGCCCATGTTGGGCACCATATATCCAGAAAATATATGAGCAATATATCATATAAAGGAATAATATTTATTAAGGGGTTATATAACACTGATATAAATTGAATGTTAAGACAACTTTTAGAGAGTAGAATGTCTTATGATGGATGGTTTGATCTGTTTCCTTAGAATTCAGGAACAAACAGGAAGGAAGGTCAGTGTCCAAGTGTCTCAACGGGGTCTGATCATGCCCCATTTAGGCTCTTGGTAATCTAGAGACATGTCTCTAAGCTTTGCTAAATAATTCCTGAATCCGACTACAACCAGCCATGAATGCTTCAGAACAAAATGGCCAAGGAGGCAATAATTGCTGGTGCTGTGACCATGTGATGTCATTATCACTTGGAAACTCTGACAACTCTCTACTGTTTTGGCCAAATGAGAGCTCTCCTCCCTTGGGGACCCTTGGGTTGAGAGGCCACCACAAAGTCACCTCTCCAGAGACTCCGGTCTCTGATTTGACCTGACAGATTCTCTGGAAGCTTCCAGATCAGTGTGATGTTGTCTGGAGTTGTCAGAACCTTTCACCAGCCTGCAATTAGTCTGGTGACATAGTATTTGGATGTGACACTTTTAACCCAAGGGTAACACAACAGGACTTTCTGAAGTCCCAGGAGGAATGGGGGCTGTTACCCTCAGGTAAGTTGCCTTAGGGGCTCAGATGATCAGTCCTTGTGGATTTCTATGCTTTGTATATCCAGGCAGATCTGTTTGGCTGAACACACAGACTCTTTGGACAGTATAGCAGCTATTCATGTAAAATTTGTGCTATGTTAAGCATTGTGACATTGAGAGGATTTGTGTCAGAGACCATGGGAAGGCTGTGTGAAATACCATGCTACATCACATGTGGGACTTGAACATTCAAAGATTTTAGTACTCATGGCATCTCTCAAGAGGAGTCTTGGAGTCAACTTTCATGAGTGTTGGGGAACAACTGTATTTCACAGCTGCTTTATGTGATCTTCGTCCACCTCTTTCTCTCCCAAGACAGATTCCCATGTATCCCAGGGTAGCCTAAAATTTGCTGTGTAGCAACGGGTGACCTGAACTTCTGATTCTCCTGCCTCTAACTCCTGAGTAGTGGGATCACGAGCATGCCCCACCAGGCCTGGTTTGTGCTGGGGAAGCGGAGAGATGGCTCAGCAGTTGAGAGTTCTGACTGCTCTCCCAGAGGACCCGGGTTCAATTCCCAGCACCCACATGGCAGCTCACAACTGTCTGTAGTTCCAGTTCCAGTCAAACCCATGACTTCATGCATGCTAGGCAAGTGCTGTACGGCCCCTTCAGATTTTTATTTTCTGATGACTCGGTAACCCTCCTTTGCTTCTGTTTGTCCTTTTAAGGACCTCATAAGGAGTCAGTGACATTATCAGGAGAACGAGGCTCAGTGTCCTGTTGTGACAACATTCTATAATTGTTCATCATGATCTGGGATTTCCTGTTCAATCTAGGCCATGCATGAGCAGAGTCTTTGGGGGAAGTGTCAAGGCTATCTACTTTATAGTGCTGGGACAACAGCTTTCTCTCAGGCCTAGAAGATTACTCAGTTGGTGAGGTACATACCGTGCATGTATGAGGACCTGAGTTCAATACTCAGTGCCATGAAAAAGCCAAGAGTGTTTGTATGCAGCTATAATCCCAGAGTTGGGAAGTAGAGACAGAAGGACTCCCAGGCTAGCAGTCTAGCAGATTGGTGAGGTTCAGGTTCAGGTTCAGGTTCAAGTTCATTGAGAGACCTTGTTGCAAAACATAACATGAAGAATCACTGATGAAGACATTTGATGCTGACATCTGACCTTCACATCCACATGTATGTGCACACACACACACACACACACACACACACACACACACGTACACACATGAATACGTACATACACCCAAGAAAGAAAAATGAGTCCGTGGTCAGATTGGCAGATATGAAAAAGACTGTTTAGCTGGTTGAGAAGGGGCAGAAACCTTGGCCTTGACTGTTGATTCTTCTTCCGTCAGAGTCTGAATGGGGGAAGTATCATAAACCTAAAGTGACAGTCCACAAAATTTGGCCCAAGATCAAATCATGTTCATGACTTTTTTTTTAAGCCTTCAAGATAAGAATTTATTTATTTATTTATATTTTGTGTGTGTGCATGTTAGTAAATGCGTGTGTATGTAGAGGCCGAAAGAGGCTGTTATACCTCCTAGAATGGAGCTGCCAATGATATGAGCTGCTCCATGAGGGTGATGAGAACTGGGTTCTGGTCCTCTTCAAAAGCAGAGATTCCTCTTAACTGTGGATCTGTCTCTCTAGTCCTTAAGAATGTTTGTTAAAATATTTAGATGATGGAGGAAGGATGGATCAAAAGGAAACAGGTATCTGTGTCCATACAGTCTTTTTGGCAGGACCAGGATGCTGCCTTTGAAAGAAAAAAGACATCTTGGAGAAAAATCTAAGCAGGCGAGAATGTAAAACCCCATTTAGAATAATGAACATCTGTCCAAGGTAATAAGATCACATCGACGAAATGATGCTGCCTAATCTGATCAGCATGGGGTGTGGAGGCCTTCTTTGGTTGAGAGAAAATGTAGCCTCCATCACCTGGGCACTCAAACCATTTACTCCGTGATAAAACTCGAGTCACTTGTTATGATTTTACAATGAGCCCTCTCTCTCCTGGCTGGAGGGAGGTTTTTATTGCCTCGAGTCTTGCAATTTCACTCTTGCTAATATTGATTTTGCCATAATCTCTTTTGCCTTTTTTTTTCTTTAACACTCCTCAAGTCATTTCTTGATTTGGACAAAATTCACATTTTAAAGCAGTTTGAAGATATGAAAACCAACCTTTGGGAAAATGTATTATGATAATTATATTTTCCTACTGGTTGCCAAGATTATGCGTGTGTGCCAACAGAGGGAAAATGCAATTTGAAACCCTGAGACTTTGTTCTCTCTTTCATCTTCTTTTGGCTTACAGCATGCTGTAGCTCAACTCAGGAATGTCCCCCAAAGGCCCAAGCATTATAAGTGGGTGCTAAAGGAATATGACAGAACCTTTGAGAAGACAGGGCTTTCTGAGAGGTCTTTAGGTCATTGGAAGGAGATTGTGGGTCTCAGGGATTTTTTTAAATCTTTTGTGATCTCTCAGTTACCCTGGGGCATGGCTAGAGACCTTGGGGGACATTAGAGGGCTGGACCACAAGGGCACAGGATCCAAAAGGTTCCATGTTTCTCTAAGAACATGGCAATTTTTTCAGCCCTGTTGCTAGGGTAGCTGCATTTTCAGAGGTCTGCACTGAGCTGGGTAGGGTGCTCATGCCTCCTCTCTTTGTGCAGGTTTGCACTGCCAATGTCTATTTTAAATATGAAGGACAGTGTGAGGCATAGAGAATAATTCTTACTGTATTCGTGAAATACCTTGCACTCTCTCCATGCCATGCTTCAGGAAACATGTGTATAATGCTTGCTTCTATGATTGTAGAACAATTATAAGTTTTAAATATAATAAATATCTTTTAATCAGTGTGAAATAATGGCCTTCAGGAAGACATTACAGACATGTATATAGCATGTTTTGATCACATTTACTCCACACCACCTTCCTCAAATAAACCTCCATTTGCTTTCGTGCATTTTTGTCTTTTCTTGGAGTTTGCACATGAGAGGAAACAATATTTTTTTTTTGTCTTTGGCTTATTTTGCTTAATATGATGATCTCTAGTTTTATTTATTTTTTCTGCATATGTTTTCTCTTTTGTCTTCCCTATGCCTGAGTCATACTCAGTGGCATGTATGCTCTCCTTTTTCTTTATCCATCCATATGTCAATGGGCACCTAAGTCAGTTCCGTGGCTTGTCAGCCGTGACTGTGTAGCAACACACAGGGTTGTGTGAGCACCTCTGTGGTGTGCTCACCCAGACTCTTTAGATCCCAGGAGCAATGTGTCTGGATGGAAAGGCAGTTCGATTTTGGCTTGTTTTCAGACTATTTCCATATAACTTGTGATGATGATTCATCTAGATTCTCAGCTTGATGGGATTTTGAATCTCTGTGAAAGAAAACCTCTGGGGATATCTATGAGGAAGTTTCTAGATTAATTGAAATAGGAAGGCTCAACTCTAAACATGAGTGGCACCATCCCATGGGCTTCATTGTCAGTCTGCAACACAATAGCAGTAACAACAATAGTTATTTTCCTCTGCTTCTTGACTGTGGATATGTGAGCATCTGCCTCATGATCCTTCCACTATGCCTTCCCTAATGATGGACTGCATCCTCAGACTGTGAGCCAAATAAATTCTTCTTTCCTGAACCTGTTGTAGCAAGACAAGTTATTAATACTGGTCTTTACTAAATTATATTCCCTCCAGCAGTATGGAAGATTCCCCCTTACATGTCTCCAGAACTCTGTCTTTCAAAGTATTTTCATTTAAGTTACTCACAGAAGAAAATTATACCAATTTTATAAATAAGAAGATGGAGGTCACTGAAGAAATATACCTGGGAGAGGAGGGCCACAGATGTAACAGACCTTCTGACCCCATAAGAGTCAGGGCTTGGGACATGTTTTCAATGCTGTACATAACCTACTGGAGATGCTCCATAGTATTTGGATGTCTCAGAGATGCAATGGGAAATGCTTTCCCAGTATCCTTTCAGAAGCATCTTCTAGCTGCTCCCCAGATGGATTTTACTGTGTTTTTCACATCTCTTTCCTTGACCTTTGTCCTTGCTTTCTTTAATGACCCATTTCCTCATTAACTAATTTGTATGAGGTGAGCAAGCTCATTTTGTTTGAATTCACAGAACCTACTACTCATTCAATAAAGATTCACAGAGAAAATACAGATGGCAGGATTTCCCTGTGTGTTACTTGCATCCCATCAAGATTCATTCTTTGAGATGTTCTTCACCTTGTTAATCTGGGGGCAGCTCACATGAATGAAAAACAAAATCATGGTTTTGCTACTTGGGCAAAGTCTTAGAACTAGGTTCCCCTACCAAGCTTGTCTTGGAGCTTTCAAAGGGGTATTTTCCAGGGAGGAGTTGCTAGCACTTCTGGCCCAGTTTCCATCAGTGCAGATGAATAAAGGCAAATGGGACACCCAGGTCCCCACTGTTTTTAGGAGCAAAGGTAAAGCTGGTCTTTCCATGTCTTTGAAGTGTTGGTGGCCATTTTGATATGGGGACCTCAGATTCTTCATTTCCTGTTGACTCTCAGACTTTCTGATGCCCCTTCATAGACGTATGCTCCATAAGTGACTTTGCTGTTTGACTCATATTAAAACTACAAAAATATTAATTTTTGTGCATGTGTGGAGGGCCTGTGCATGCCCAGAGGATAACCTCAGATATTGGTCCTCACTTTCCATCTTGTTGTAAGACCAGACACTCTCTCTTGGCCACTGTAATGCATACTCCAGGCTATCTGGCCCACTAGCTTCTGGGGGACTGTCCTGTCTTGGCCTCCCATCCCTCTGTAGAAGGGCTAGGATTATAGATGCCAGCCATAGAGTGTGACTTTTACATTAGTCCTTGTAGTAAGAAATTTCTGGCCCAGCCTAGCCCAGAGATTTGGACCAGCAGTCACAATTAATCATATAAAGTCTTATATTAATTACATGCTGTTTGGCCTATGGCCCAGGCATATTACTTGCTAATTCTTACTCTTAAACTAACCCATGATGAGCCATGTGTCTTAGTTCCTTTTCCCAGAGCAGCATTCTGGTCTTCTTTCCTCTGCATCTCCAATGGCTTTTCTGCTCTACTCTTCCTCTTCTCAGAGTTTTCTTAATCTGGTTGTCCAGCCCATACTTCCTGTTTGCCTTTTGACCAATCAGCATTTTATTAAACCAATAGGAGAGACAAATATTTACAATGTACAAGAGCATTATCCCATAGCAGGTCCTGGGGATCTGAACTCAGATGGTCATGTTTGCATGGTTTCCTCCAGCTAAGCCATCCTGACCATTTTTAATCTAGTTCTCTACAAAGTATTTAGTGACCCCAAATCTATATGAATAAAACTCACTTTCCTACTTAAACTTGAGTTTGGAAAGTGGACAGAAGAGCACCTGTGATCTCGGCAGCTGCCATTTCTACTTTCCCAAAAAGGCAGGAGGCAGCCTACATTAGCTGCATACATGCTGTATTCCAGACACATGCATTTGATCTGCATCATGACCCCATTCATTCTTTTAGGCTTGGGGGGAGGGGAATGGGACCCTCACAAGAGCATCATGCAAGATGTTACTCTTACACTCTTATGGTTCATCTGACCATAGAGCATATGCATTATGTCAGGAGGAGCTATTAGGTTCACTGTAGCTCTTGTCTGATCAACTATAGTCTGTTTTTAAAGAATTTTTTTTAATTTAAAGTTGTTTTTAATGTACCAACCACTGTTCCGCTTCCCTCCCCCTTCCCAATTACCCCCCAGCTTCCCCTATCCCACTCCCCCATTTACTCCTCAGAGAGGGTAAGAACTCCCAGGGGGCGTCAGTATAGTTTGGCATATCAAATTGAGGCAGAACTAAGCCCCTCCCCCAGTGTCAGGGCTGAGCAAGGTGTTTTTCTGCAGAGAATAGACTCCAAAAAGCCACCAACTGTTGTCTTGTTACTGTGCCCAAACACCATTTTCTTCCTGAACTGAGAGCATGTTGAAGACGCTCTGTGGAAGGTTTCCCTGTTTTTATACTTCAAGCTTAAACAAAGCAGGATTTAGCATCCACCAAAGCTGTCAGGCCTGGGGACGCTGGTGTTGGGCACCTCTCCCAAGACTGTTCAGAAGACACCTACTGTTGCTAAGCTCTGGTCACTTGGATGCTGGGCGGTAACCAGGAAAACAATTTTTATAATAATCATCTGATGTTTGGAGAGAGCCCAGGTTGAAATTCATTGTGTGAATGAACTCAGTCTTAGGAGCAGTCCACCCATTGTGTTGTTATCCACAATGGATGGATGCAGAAACAGAGGCACTAAGTTTAATTAGATCTTAATAATATTAGGTTTTCTTTTTTAAATTGGTGTGTCTGTATGTGTGTGAATGAGCACGTATGTGCAGGTACAAATGCACATGAATTTTGGTGAGAGGTCAGAGGCTGACCATGGGTGTGGCTCCTTGGGCTCATCCCACTTAATATTTTTAAAAAAGACTTAGTTAGCTATTTTTATTTTATTTTATACATATGAGTGTTTTGCCTGCATGTAAGTGCACCATGTGAGTGAAGTGCTCCTAGAGACCAGAAGAGGGCATTAGCTCCCCCCCCCCAGAACTGGAGTGAAAGACAGTTGTGGGTTTGCTATGCGGATGCTGGGATCTGAACCTGGGTCTTCTGCAAGAACAGTAAATGCTTATCATGGCTGAGCCATCTCTCCAGCCCTATCTTGCTTTTAGAGACAGGATCTTTTATGGGCCTGGAGCTCACTGAGTAACCGAGGCTGGCTGGTCAGCAAACCTCAGGGTTTCAGATTCTGTATCACAGTGGCTAGGACCAAACATGTGCCCTGTGCCTGACATTTTTCTTGGGTTCTGCATCTCAGACTGAGGTCTTCACACATGTGAGGTGTGTGCTTTGTTGACCTAGCCAGCTCCCTAACACTTACCCTCATTTTCTTAGATGTGTTCACCTTTTCTCCCATTAGTCAGTGAGAAACAAATATTTTCTTACATGCCACTAGATTTTAGCTGATTAGCCCAAATACCCAAAGCAAAAACAAAACCAAAGCAAAACAAACAAAAAGAAACCCAACCAAACAAAAAACAAAACTGAACAAGTCTGATTGTGCCTATCTTGACGCTTAGGATTAAAGGATTTTTTTTTAAATACCAAAATAGGATGTTTTTAGACTAACTGTAGAATTGGGAAGGGGCTCAAAGCCTCAAGCAAATGAATGCCTTCTGGACAATTTTTCAGACCAGACAGGTTTCATTTTGAACACTGTTGGCAGACGATTCTAGAAAGGATGAAATTCCTCCCATAAAGGGACAAGGGCATCCTTGTCTATTCATTTTTACACACACACACACACACACACACACACACACACACACACACACACACACACACACACACACAGAACGTATGACTTTAAGCAAATGCCTTTAACACAGGCATCTGGCATGTCTAGTCTACATTAGAAGGGACTAAAAGGATTTTGCTTCAGTGTAGGTGCATCAGTTTCTCCCAACTGATGAATTCAGAGATTAAAAAAGCTTTAAAAATTTTATTTATTTATTTGTCTGTGTGTCTGTGTGTGTCTGTCTGTCCATCTGTGCGTGTCTACTGCACATGTGTGGGTGCCCATGCAGGGCAGAAGAGCTGGAGTTGCAGGTGGTTATGAGCCACCTGGTGTGGGTTCTGGGAAGCTAACTCAGTCCTCTGCAAAATTGACAAGTGCTCTTAACAGCTGACAGATCACTTAACAGCTGAGTGAACAAACATCAGAATATAATGATGCAAAGTTTTTCTACTGCACCATTTACTGACATGCAAAATAGATGCACACATGCTCAGAGAGCAATTATTAATCTCTAATGCAAACTTGATCTTAGCCCTTTGAGAACACATTGTAGAGCTAACGATAACAGTTAAATGTGAGCGTCCTGGCGGTTTGCACATGTGTGGCATTTGAGTCTTCCCAAGTTCTTTCTTATATAGAATTAATTAGTACTGGCTAACAAAAGGTCAGAAGAAACTTAATTCATGTTTTCAAACTTACTGGTTAGAAATTCATTGTATAATTTAACATGATTTATAAATTATATTGGATTCTTGAAAAAAATACCACATCCTCCAAATATTTGTTAACTGCCATGTACATGGTGTGTTGGCTTAGTGTGAATCATATCTTCTAATGGCTCTCTGTTTTTGTTTTTTTGTTTGTTTGTTTTTTTTCAGAATACTGAGTAACATCTTATAGTGTGCTTTTGAGTGTTTTATTTGGCCCACAGGATAAATTGTATCAGCAACCCCCCAAACAAAAAACAAACAGAAACAAAACAAAACAAAAACTCCAGTGCCTAGAGTAGACTCTTATTGTTTAAAATTTATTTAAAGTTATGTATTTATGTGTGACTCTTCATGTGGGCTTACATATGTAAACACAGTGCCCACAGAGGCCAGAAGAGGGCACCAGATTTTTTGGAACTGGATCTTCAGGAGACTGTGGGTGCTGGGAACTAAAGTCAGGTCCTCTGCAACAGTTAGCTGTCTCCTCATCTCTAGATAAAAGAATAGATCATTAACTGTGGTGTAGATTGACTTATGGCCAAGTACAGAGATTGTGGGAAGCAATTATACTTAGTGACTTGGTGTATTAGTTAATAGCAGTTGTTCCCTGAGTGTTAAGTGACAGTGTGAGGACTAGGTGCAGGCTTGTGGCTGTGACTGTGTCATCCTGGTTCTTTGGATATAGCTCAGAGATGTGATTGGCTAGCCCATTGCCACTGAGAAGAAACTGAGTTTAATTTGCATCATTTTGGGGCCCTCTAGGGACACCCTAATGAATATTGCTGTGAGTACACTACTCACAGGTCTATGGATTATAAACATAACTCAACCTATTTAAAAAGAGAGTTTATATACGTAAATGTCTTTAGAAAAACAGATCAGGTGCCAGGCACGGCTATCTTCAGGGGCTCAAAAATGTCTCCAGGACTCAGTTTCTCTTTCAATATGGCACATCCACCATTGGGATAGCTCTCTACAGTGAAGGCCACTGGTAGCTCCAGGCTCTGACAGTCTCATGCAGCACAACTCCAGCAGAAAGAGGGCTTCCAGCAACACCCAGACTGAAGGCTTGCAGATATGGGACTATAGGTCCATGACTGAATCATCTCAGGGCTAGGCAGCAGAGTGCACTGACTGATTACATTTGATTCAGAAACTCCTAAGTTCAAGAGGACTATAGTCAACTTGCCTGAACTAAATTGTCTGAGAGCTGAGTATGTTGGAGGAAGAAAATAAATGTGTAAAAGGATATTGTTAGAGGAAGGCATTACCAGCATTGGGGAATAATGGTAAGCTCCCCTTGGGTCATCAGAATGTGGGGTCTGATTCTTTGGTATATCATAGGTACCCCTCTCCTTACCCAGTAGTACCCTTATTTTATTTTATTTTATTTTATTTTTTTTGCTGAAATAGCTGCTACTGCTAAGTATTCATAGTATATTTTCCTGTTGAGATAAACTCCGGGCTTCACACAAAGTGGACAAAGCACTGGTCTTTACCAGCTGCTGTCCGCAGTCCATTTGAGGTGCTACACATGATCACATGAACTCAATTTCAATACTTGTGGTTATGGAATCTTCCACACAGGTCCCTGTGTTTGAACACCTGCTCCCAGGCTGGTAATGCTATGTTGAGAGATTTTAGAGCCTTGAGGAGGTGGGGCTTGGCTGGTGGGGTCAGGTAACTGGGGCTGGAGCTTTAAAGTCTATTCTTGCATCCGATTCCTGGTCAGTTGCCATATGAAGACCTCTGGTACCTGCTGCCACCTCCATGCATTGAGCCACTCCCATAGCCACTTCCTTACCATCATCAGCTGGAATTCCCCTCACACCAAAACACAAGTCTTTATTCCCTATAAGTTGTTTCTGTGAGGGTTTGGTCAAAGCATTAAGAATAGTAATTACCAGGTCCTATGACTAACCCTGAATCATGGATAAGTTGTGAGCTGTGAGCAAGCAAGAAAGCAAGCTACATTCTGAGACTTGTTGACACTGCATGTGAGGCATCACCATCCTTTTTTAAAAGGCAAGGGATGCTAGACTTGAGGCTCGAGTGTAGCTGCTTGACATGGGTTGAATGTACATGGTCCCCATGCCCAAAGCAACTTATAGAAGGGAGGGTTCATTGGAGCATGTGGTTTCAGAGAAAAGATGTGGCAACAAGTAGTAGGCATGACAATAGAACGGGAAGCTGCTGCCTCACATCTTGAACCATGAGCACAAAACAATAATACACTGGAAATGGCACAGGTATTTAAACTCCCAAGCCTGCTTCTAGTGATGCACTTCGTCCTGAAAGGTAGCATCCTCTAAACCTCCCAAACAACATTACCATATAGACACTAAGTGTCTAAGTACCTAAGACTATGAGAGACAATGAAGTCAAACCAGCACACTTGTCCTCTCCCAGCCACTCTCCTTCATCCCGTCCCCACTTGTCTTAGCTACACATTCTACACACACACTCAGCCCAGTGTTCCTTTCCTACATTACACTAATAGCTTTATCCATTGACACCTTCCTCTGCTGACAGGAAAAGCCAGGAGTTCATGCCCTGCACCTGATTGGCCCATATCACTCTCCTCCACTGATCTCCACCCAAATGGGCCACTGAGATGACATGCTTGATCCCTACTCTGATCACAGACTATCATGCTGCCCCTCTCTTGAGGAGTAGGTAGTTTCCAGTTTTCTAGCTTAGTCTCTGCTGAAATGAAATGAAAGGCATATAATGACTAACCTTGGTTAGCCATTTGATGGAACTTAGAATCACCATGGAAACAATCCTCTAGGCACATCTTTGAGAGATTATCTAAATAAGGTTAATTAGGTGGGAAGACCCATTCTAAATGTGGATGTCACCATTCAATGGGCTGGGGGCCCAGAATGAGTAATAAGAAGAAAGAAAGAAGAAATAATAAGGAAGTAATACCAAAAAGTAATAAGAAAGAAGTGATGTGAGCACCAGTATTCATCTGTCTCTCTTTCTTGTTTGTGGTTACAATGTCACCAGATACCTCAAGATCCTCCTGCTCTGCCTGAAAATTATGAGCCAAACAACTCTTCTGTTTATTAATTGCTTTTGTCGGGTCTTCTTTATTTGTAAATGGCATAAAAATAGAAGAAGTACTTAACACACTGCAGATTATCCTACTAAGATGGGGTCAAGGTCAGAGAATACCATGTCCAAGAGTTATGAACACCTACCTATTCCTTGTCCTGTGGCAAATCTAGCTTGGATTTGAAGCTTTTCATCACTTCTACAAATGTCTTAGACTAGATGGTCACTTGTCCTCAACCTATCTCTCTGTAACTCGGCTTTTCTAGATCTGTAGGACAAAGCCCATTTCTAGTCTCAGGCAAGATGACCAGGAAACCTAATAGTCTTCATAATATTGTTAAATACACAGCCTAGTGGCATAATAAAACTAAACATGTCAAGGGGGCCAGCAGATGGTTCTGTGTAAGTAAACAAAGGAACCTGAATCGGCTGTGTTGGATACACAGTGAAGGCCTTGCTCCCTGCCTGAGATAATCCACTAAAGGTACGATAATTTACACTTGTGTGCCCATCTCTTTTTAGATTTTAGTTTTAATTAATTGGGATACCTGGGAGATTTGACATCTGATTTCCAGCCGAGTATTTCCCCCTGTGAGTCTCCATGATCTTGCAGTCTCTGAATAGGAAGAGAAACATTTCAGACTGTCATTTGAAATTCTGGAAATAGCAGACTGTTTGGGAGAATGTTAATGTCCCTTTCCTGTGGTGCCTGTAGGTCTGCTGCATGGATTGCTCTTCATAGTATGTAAATCAAGGTTCCTCTAGTGGCCACTGCTCTGACAGGAGGATGATAATTTTGCACTTTTCCTATCTTGATAATGTAGTAACTTTACCATTTCAAGCCATTTTTTTTTTGTATGTGTAAGACAGGATCCCCATCTTGATTTTCTACTGTGTCTGTGAGGGTCCTAGGATATATCTTCTCAGCTTCAACCCTGATGGGGTTTCACAGGCTTTGTTGGGATGCTCTCAGGGGACCATTCTGTGTACTGTTGAATATTTAGCAGGATCCCTTTCAGCTACTCATAGGATGCCATAGGCAATACCACCTCACAAATTATGGCGACATCAAACTCCAGACCATACTAAATAGCTCACTGACTAGTCAGCCTGTGCAGACTTTGTCATTCAGAGCTGGGCTAGTTCCTCCAGGTTATGAATGAATATTGAATCTGGTCTTACCCTGGCCTACAGGATCAGTGTCTTCTCCAAAATGGATTTCCAAGGGTCTCTTGCATACATGGAGCTTTGAGGAGGTTGGTAGCTCACAGGCTTAAAGTGGAAGTTCTCTACTAAGGTTTGTGTTGTGGTTTGTTTAATTACTTGGTTTTCAGGTGGTGGTGAGACTTTGGTACTTAGTTAGGGTGCTATATCATTTCTTAAGAAGGCTGTCAGAATTATGAACAGTGTTTGACTGCCCATACCAAGACCCATTGAGAACCAGGGACAGAATGTTATGATTTACACAACCACTGAACAGCTTGGGATCGGAAACACCTTGGACTGATACCCTGGATCCCACTCCCCCTAGAGTAACACCTGACTCAGTCTTGATGTTGGGGGCAGAAAACTGGATTTGCCAGGAGTGGAGGCTGAACTAAGCAATATTGGGTCCTTGGGACCTTGGGATCGCCTGCCCATGGGGGTGGGGATGGGGAGATGTGGAGAAGAAAGAATGACCTGATGTGGTGGGAGGGGGAAGGGACCTTGATTAAGGATATACAAGGATAGAAAATATGACTTCTTTATTCATAATAAAAAAACTGAGAAAAAAATGTTATGGTTTAAAGGTAAAATGCACCCTTCAGGGTTTTGCATTTGAACAGTTTAGCTCCAGTTGGGGAGCACTGGTTTGTGAGGTCGTAAAACCTTTGGGAAATGAGGCATAGCTATAAGAAGTGGGTTACTGGGTAGGGTAAGATTTATATCTCAGCCCCACTTCTGGTCCTATTTCTGCTTGCTGATCAATCAGCTAATGTGTGAGCAACCAGCTTTAGGATTCTGCTGCCAAAAGCATGAGCTATATAGACTACATCCTCAAACTGTAAGCCCTGGTAAAGCCTTTTCTTGTAAGTTATTCTTTTGCATATTTTGTCATAGCAACAAGAAAAGTAACTAAATCAGATAGAGTGCATCAAAATCTCCTGGACAGCTAGTGAAAATCCCCAAGCCATGCTTATGGTAGTGGGCTAGGGGACCGATCTTGGTCTTTTCAAGTTTTCTAGATGATCCTGAGGCTGACTGTGTATAGGGAATCATGCCTTAAAACTGCAAGATAAGAAAATGTCAGAGCATTATTTCAAAATTCTGGAAGGTGAATTTTCAAGAAGCAACAATCTTGTGGAAGATGCTAAGGCAGGTGTTGGCGGTGGTCAGCATCTCATTACTTCTCAAGCATGGTAGGAGATAGACTCTTCACAGTCCCATGGGGAAAGCCAATCCACTCCAGTGCTGCATCTCAAATAGAAATTCAGAATGTATTTGCACTCATGAGATGCAAACTGGAAATGTTTTTCTCTGGGGTCGATATTCTCTAGGAGGAAATGGGATGTGAATAAACATGTTTTTCTTTCTTTCTTTCGGTTTTCTTTCTTTTCTTTTCTTTTTTTTTTTTTTGATAAAGGTTTCTTGGGTACAATGCATCTGCTTGTTCCATGTTGGATAAGCATCGATGTCAGCCACATGCCTGCACAGCACCTGGTAAACACAGAGAGAATTGATTTTGTATCTTGTTGAGTGAGGGTAGGGGTAGGTGAAGACCGAGGGTTGGCTTTGCTGGGACAGCTGTAGCATTGTGCATGTGACATGCTCTTACCAGCTTGTTCTTCCTCTGTGACAAAAATTGACTTTTCTTTTTTCCCTAGTTCATTAAATCCAGTCATGGTGTGGTGTTTGTATCTGATCTGAGAGGTTTAAAATCTTTCTCAATAGCGTCACCTTTGCAAATCCACTGTAAGCTTTGTATAAAAGTGAGTCTAAGGCTGAAGTCATGTGAAAACGGTGAAGACACAAGGAGAAATAACAATCTTTCCTATTATGAAGACTGGCCTGTTGCAGACCACAACAGTAGCAAGGAGCTTTCATTTAGAGAAAGCACAAATCCAACCCTGTGTTTGAAGACCCAAGGCTTTGAGCTAGCCTTGTTGGTGACACAAACATGATTCTTTTCTTTGCTTCCTCCCAACACTGTGACACGGTGGTATAAACTTTCAAATGGCTTGAACAGTTAACCATCTGGTGCAACAATACAGTTGTCTAGATTTTACAGATAGGACACATAGTTTTTTATGGTAACACCAACTATGATATAATCAGCCTTGGACTTTCTTGGTGACTTTTGAGCACTTCTTTAAAAGCTTTGTCAATGTGACAGAGCCTAGAGTCATCTGGGAGGAAAATCTGCATTGAGGAATTGTCTACAACAGATTAGCCTGTGGGTATATCTGTGTGGAACTGTCTTGATTATCAGTTGATATGGGAGAGTCCATCTCACTATGGGGAACCACCATTGCCTGGGTACTCTTGAGCTGTATTAGAAAGTGTTACTTTTTGGTTGCAATAATAAAACACCACAATCAAAAGCAATTTATGGAAGAAAGAGTTTATTTTGGCTTATGAGTCCAAATGGGAATTCCATAGTGGTGCAGGAGGTATGGCAGCAGAAGGCTGGAGCAGGAAGCTAAGGGATCCTGTTTTCAACCACAAACCAAAAGAAGAAAGAGAACTGGAAGTGGGGTTAGCTGTTAACTGCTCCCAGGGACATTTCCTCTAGCAAGATTGTACCACCCTCCCATAACCTTCCCAAACAGTGCCACCAACTGGAGACCAAGTGTTCAAATACCCAAACCTATGTGGAACACTTAATATTCAAAACATCACAGAGCATGAGCACTGAGCAAGCTAGCAAACAGCACCCCTCCATGGTCTCTGATGTGCTTGCTTTCCTATATGAAATAGCAAGCATGTTTGCCTTCAGGTCCCTGTCTTGTGTTCCTATGTGGACTTCCCTTAGTGTTGGCTTGCAACCTGCAAAGGTAAGGCATATCAATCTGTGCTTTTATGATCTGTTTTTGATCAGAGTGTTATAATAACAATAAAAAGGCAGCTAGAAGGAGCAGGTTGCATAAGTCCTCTGGACTTGAAAGTCTTTCTTCCTCCATAAAATGGGCTACTCTCTTGACTTTGCGTGGTCCTTGAGGGAAATGATGACAGCCACAGTGTCAATGATAATTTGTTTCCTACTGGGCCCATGTTCTAGTATGAAGTTACCCATAGCAACCACGGAGGTCCATGGAAGCTTTATTCTTACCTGTAGTACATTCTACAGCGGAGGATGTATGCCTCTCTGGCTGGCAAACACATAGTCTGGAGTGGCAGCCAAAAGGGACCCAGGCATGATTCTGACCTGAGCAGTCTGGTCCCATGCATGTGATCTCACATCTTGGTTGTGGCACCTTCCCAATGGTCCCTGGCTAGAGAACAATCTACAAGGGGTTGCAACGAGGAAGCAGGAGAGAAAATTGAGGAAAAGTCTAAATAAAAAAAGGTCATCTGAAGAAGCCATAGGGGAAATGAATGACAGAAAAGCAAACCCAAAGATCCTGTGGTCACAGTGAAGGCAGATGAGTATGATGTACACAGTTAGAGCTGGTCCTACAGGCAAGGCTGACTCTCAAAGCCTCTCCTGCTCAGAGGTCTTCTTCAGAGAAATCAGGACAACATGGAGTGATGGACAGTAAATGGGTTGAGAGTCACCATCTGGGACACTGGATATCTTGAGTTGTCACAGTGAGCTAGGACATTGATGACAGCTAATAGAAAATGCAAGGCTCTCAAATTTCCTATGACTTTTCGAGGAAATCCTTCCTACATTCTGAAACCTCATCCCATTGAAGTGGTCAGAGCCCCACCCTCACCCACAGAGACCAGCTGGAAGGAGTCCTGTTTGTCCTTGTATTTTCTGGAGAGCAGGTGACAAAATAAACATGGGTCCTGGGTGAAGAAAGGCATGTAAATGGTACCAGCAAGAGAGACCCTCTGGGCCCATGACTCAGAAAGCTCAATGCAGAATGATCCTTCATGCCTCCCTGTTTATCAATAGCAAAAATTAGAGCCAGACCCAATGCTCAGCCATAGGGGAAGCAAATGATGATTAATCATCTTCATGAAAGTTCACAGAGTTGTATCTAGTCATGGTTGAGAAAACAGCATGGCATCGTGGAAGATGCTGCTAATATAAAATTCTTTGAAAATATATGAAAAAGCCTTGGCTTTGTCTACAGAACTAGGAAGAATCAGCTAAGCAGACTAGCACACTCCCTGGCTATTGATTGATTGACTCTGCCCATGCATGTGTGTGTGCTCATAGAGAAGCACACCAGGGCACAAGTATGGAGGGCAAAGGACAACCTCAGGTATCAGTCCTTGCTTGTACGTTGGTGACAGAGACTTTATGTTCACTGATGCACACTGCAGATTATCTGGTCTGCAAGTTTCTAGGGATTCTCCTGTCTCTACCTCATATCTTACCATTAGGAGGATGGGGTCCCCTGGAAGAGCAGCCCATGCTCTAACCACTTAGCAATCTCTTCACTCAGACCCTGTAAATTTGTGTTTAAAGCTGAATATAGTTGCAACCAGCCTTATGTGTTTATTGAACAGTGAACCATGGTGGACATGACTAATTAAACTTTTTATTTTTGTTTAGTGCTATTTTCATTAAGTGGAAGCAGCCAAATGGCTAATGGCTACTATATTGATGGCCAAAGGTTCTTTTGCATCTCTGGGCATCCTCTGCTCTTTCTGCATCACAGGGCTGCTTAGCTTTCCGGCATTGCAGTGTGTGTGTGTGTGTGTGTGTGTGTGCACATTAGTGCATGCCATGGCACATGGCACAGAGCACAACTTGTGTGTATGAGTCAGTTCTCTCCATCAGGTGGCTTTTGGGCATTTAACACATGTCATCAAGGTTGGCAGTAAGCACCTTTGCCTACTGAGCCACATGGCCTTTAGTGAACACATTTTAAAGCTATGCTGTATAGATTCCTCAACATGACTCTGGTGGGAAGTGATGTCCAATCTCACTCTGTCTCTTAGATGAATTTATTTTTAGCTTATAATAGCAAGATACCCACAGTTATGATCCCCCCAACTCAACTCTGGGGAAGCAAAGCAAATATGTCTGTACTTGGGAAAAGGATTGTAAGAGGGTTTCGAAGACTAAGAATGATGACGAATTAAAGCTCTACCCCAGATCAAGCTCCCTGCATACTTTGGTTTGTTCAGTTCCCAGGACCAAAAGATGGCACATTTTGTGTCTAGTTCACTGATGACTCCAGAGGGCTTTAGTGATGAGAGTCAAAGCAGACATTCAAGCAAATACCAGCTAAGGATGAGGACTATTGGTCCTTTTAAGTTCATTAACTAGTTATGTACTAATTAGTATGTGTATGTAGTGTGCATGTATGTCAGAAGAGGGCATCAGATCCCCCGGAGGTAGAGTTAACTTGGTTGTCAGACACCCAATCTGAGTGCTGGTCACCAAATGTGGGTCCCTGTAAGATCAGCAAATGTTTTTAACTGAGTTATCTCTCTAGCTGCCATTTTAATACATATTTGTATTTTATAGCTGATAGGATGCAGCACAGAGTGGTTAACATGTTGGTCTGGGGAGACCTAGAGACTGAGTAGACGATTAAGCATGACAAGCCTTCTGCATCTCACCCTGAACCTCTCTGTACTGTGAGTAGTCATCCTACACACTGCTGGCACTGAGTGCTTGTGATCTGGGTTCATCTCTGTCCCCGGAGATAGGGGTAGCATTTAGATGCAAAGGGACTAACAAAGAGGAAGATGGACTTAGAAGAGTTTGTGTAGCTCCTGCTGTTTGCTTTGTCCTTAGGATGTGGGTGTAGAGCAGCCAACCTTAGCCTTTACTGTGCAGATGGTACTCCTGGGGAATCTTATTGGCTGCAGGTTCCTATCCACCTGTATTAGGCTGGGCTGAGATCCTGCGTTCCTCACAAGCCTGCAGAGGTGCCCAGGCTGCTGGAGCCGGGTATGAGTACTGCCAGGTTTACAGTGACACCGGGAGCATGGTGGCTCTGATAGGACATGTAAGTGCTGATGGGAGCCAGGATGTTGGAGGTGACATCCAAACTGAGACATGAAGCAGGTTGGAGGAAAGTGTGCTCCAGAGGGGAGGGATGGATGTGCAAAGAACAGAATCTATAGTCAGAGGGGCAGATGGTGATGTGAAAACTGTGTGTGTGTGTGTGTGTGTGTGTGTGTGTGTGTCTACTTGTGAATGCCAGAGGTTGATATTGGGTAACTTCTTCAGTCACTTTCTGCCTTTATTTACCTTGTGCACACATGTATTAGAAACAGAGCATACTGAGGAGCACGTTCACACAAATACCACGGTCTGGGAGTAGAAGCCAGAGGATAGCATTTAGGGGTTGGCTCTCTTCTTCTGCTTCAGAGAGACAGTTTGTTGTTTCTGTGATTGTACTTCATACTCTCTCTTCTCAGAGTTAACAGCCAGTAAAGCTGTGGTTCTAATGCTGTGACCCTTTAATACAGTTTCTCACGCTATGGTTTTGTTTGCTTCTTCGCAGCTGTAATTTTGCCACTGTTGTGAATCATAATGTAAATATCTATATTTTTAATGGTCTTAACCATTATACCCTCCAGAGGGGTTGTGACCCCTAGGTTGAGAACCAGTGCTCTAAAGTTTCCAGTTGGTTCTGCCTCCCCTTCTCCTTGGGCATGCTGGGACTGCAGATGCACAGCACTCACACCAGCTGGTTTTTAAAGTGACATCTACAAACTGAGCTTGGGTTGTTGGGCTTGCATGGGTGGTGATTTTACCTGCTGAACTATATCCCCTGCTCCTCCACATGTTTTCAGAGACAAGGTTCCTCACTGACTCTGGAGCTCACTAATTTAGCTAGGCTGCTTGGCCAGTGAGCCACCGTCTCCACCTCCTCTGTGCTGTGAAGGTAGAATTTCACTGCTATCCCTGGCATATTCCATGGATGTTGAGGATTTGAACTCAGGTCCTTGTGGTTACAGAGAAAACACTTTATTGAGTGAGCCATCTCCTTATCCACTCTTCTCCAAACCATCTTCATATTGTACAATGATCTACTTCTCCTTGGGCTAATACCTTATTTATTTATTTTTATTTAAAAAGCTATTTTTCAGTACCGTCCATTGCTCCTCCTCCTTCTCCTTCTCCCAGTCCTCCCTCAGCCTCCCCTCTACCATATCCCTCCATCCATTCCCCATGGAGGGCAAGTACTCTCAAGGTGAGTCAGTTCAGTCTGGCATATCCAGTTGAGGTAGGTTCAAGTCCCTCCCCCCAGTATCAAGGCTGAGTAAGGTGTTCCTCTGTAGAGAATAGGCTCCAAGAAGCCAGTTCATGCACCAGGAATAAACTCTGGTCCAACTTCAAGAGGCTCCACAAACTGCCCATGCTGTTTAACTGTCGTCTATATTCAGAAGGTTTAGTTCTTTTCCATGAAGGTTCTTCAGCTGTCATTTCAGAGTTAGTGAGCTCCCCCTAGCTCAGGTCAGCCATCTGTAGGTCTTCTCCTCATGATCCTGGTCCCTTTGTTCATATAATCCTTCCTCCCTCTCTTCAGCTGGACTGGGAGCTCAACCTGGTGCTTAGTTGTGGATCTCTGCTTCTGTCTTCATCAGCTGTGGGTTGAAGGTTCTATAATGACAATCAGGGTGGCCATTCTTTTGATCATAGGGGAAGTCCTGTTTAGGCAGCCTCTGCACTATTGCTTGGAGTCCTAGCCAGGGTCATCTTGTTGGTTCTTGGGGTAATACCTTATCTTTAAAACATCTTGTTTTTCTCTTTCTCTGGCTATAAGCTGGAGCCCAGGTCACCTACAGATAAACAGCTTCTACCAACTCCAAACCTCAAAGCGCCACTTGCTCCTAGTTGGTATTTCTGATTTTCTGTCTGATGTCTGGAATCCTCTACCCACTGCTCCTCAGCCCCATGCTATGTGCTGGCTTCCCCAGGAAGCCTAATGAGGCAGTTGCCATGGTAACTGGGAGATATCCCTGTAGCTGATGATAATGCCATGGCTCCGGAAGCCCCTTGACTGTTCCTCTCTGCTTGGTAGATTAATAACATTTAAATTAAATGTATTAATTTATTTCATGTAAATTAATTTGTATGTTAAATGATGTGCCAACTTCCCGTTCCCCTCCCCCACAACACTCATTAATTAACTCCAGCCAAATCAGAAACACACCCTAGAAGGTAGCGATCGCTTTTTAGCAAGCTACAATTGCAATATTCTGTTCCCATGTAGAAAATAATCAATGTCAAAATAATTGCTTTTCACAGGCCACAGTCAGCTGTCTTGTCAGATAGTTAACTTATAATTATAGTTGTTTGGATTTTTGAAATAAAAAATGTAGCCCAAATACTGGAAAGACAAAACTGACTGCTAATATAACGGTGTGTGAGGCTTCTGTCCCCTTTGTTCAATGGCATCTGAAACTGCACAGGGCTAGCAATAGAAGAGATCCAGGCATGCCAATGGGTTCATCTGGCCTCCAGCAAGAAGGCAACTTTTGCCTTTCTTTATTCTCTGTCTTTGGTGAGATGGTGGCAAAACTGGTTTCTTCCAATGAGATTATGTTGCTGGTATCTGCTGCTCACCAGAAGGGTGCCGAGGCTGCCAAGCTTAATGGGAGTCTGGCTAGGCTCACTGGAACAGCTCTGTCCCCACACTCCCCACAGACTGTGAGCACACACTACCCTGTCTCTCATCAGTTTGTTTCTTTATTCTAGAGAAGTAAAGCTGATGGGAAGTTAGTGCATGGAAATGGATTTTATACAGAATATCTGGCTTGAACTTTGCATATTGTGCACGCACGAGAGAGAGAGAGAGAGAGAGAGAGAGAGAGAGAGAGAGAGAGAGAGAGAGAGAGAGGCTTATGTTGTAGCCTGAGGCTCCCTGCTTGTGGTCTTGTGGTCTTTGTGATGGGTAATGTTAATTGTCAAGCTGACAGAACCTAGTCTCTCCAGGACAAGGACACACCTGTGAAGACTGTCCTGGTTAGGTTGGGGCAGGAAGACCTACCCTCTGTGGGCAGCATCCTTCCTTGGCTGTGGTCTTGAAGTGTCTGAATGGAGAAGAGGGGATTGATCAGCAGCAAGTGTTTATCCCTCACTGTGTCATGATTGTGGATGTAGCATGGGCAGCGGCTTCAAGCTCCTGCTGTGCCTGCCCTTGAGCTAGGGGTCAATTAATCTTTTCTACCTTAAGTTACTTTTGGAGGATATATTTTATCACAACAACAGAAAAAGAAGCCAGAACAGTGCAAGAGCTCAGATTTGTTCTATTATTTACTCACCACCCAGTACAGGCAGCTGGCTGGTTACACTTTTCTATATCTATCTCTGGGACCTTGGTGATGGTGGGCAGAGCCAGAGGAATGATGCTGCCCACAGTGGGCAGGACGACTCCCCTTATCTAGCTTAATTTCCCAGCCCCTAGCCCTAGCTGGCTTGGGACTGAAACATAAATAATACCCTTCTTTATCTTTTTTATTTTTACAATGATTTCAGTCCAAAAACAGATTTAGCATTTCTGCTTCTGATATAGAGAAAGCCTTTTGGTACTTAAAGACCTTTTTTTTTTTTTTAAATTCCAATCTCAAAATATCCTGTTTAAATGTGAGTACCTGAGCTGGGGAAGGAGGCTGGAGGGGTGAAAACATTTGCCTTGAAAGCAAGAAGACCCAAGTTCAATCTAAGTTCAACCTCCAAAACACAGGTAAAAAAGCAAAAAACCAAAAAAACCCAAAACTCCATGTGTGATAGTTCAGACTTGTTAAATGTGTGTGTGTGTGCAGCTATCCACAGAGGCTAGAAGAAGGTGTTGGTCTCCTGGCACTGGAGTTACAGACAGTTTTGAGTCATCTGATGTGACTGGCTGGGATCTGAACTAAAGTCTCCTTCAAAAGCATCCAGGGTGGTGCATACTTTTAATCTAAGTGCTGGAAAGGTGGACTATATTCCTGGCTGGCTAGCCTCAGCCTGGTATATAAGTTCCAGGCCAATCACAGGCACACACACACACACACACACACACACACACACACACACACGCACACAATCTTCTGTCATAGTTTCCAGAGGTATGCCTCAGAATGTAAAAGAGTGAAAAAAAGAATAACAAACACATAAACAGCCCAGTTAACTAATTTTTCTTGAGTTATCATGGCCTCCCTTGGACAGATGGAAGTTTATGGCCAGACTAAAGCATTAGGACTCCACAAGTTACTAAGGATTTAAGAACGGGTGTTAAAACAAAACGGCTTTGTAAGTTTAGCACATCTGAGGGGGAGCAGGCCACGTTACAGGTGCAGGCGGATGGAATTTACAGTCTTCTTTAACCAACATCTATGTCTTTTGACCTAGCAACTGCCACACTGTGAGTATTTAATGAGTACTTACTTTAAGATTTACAAGTTTCTTTATGTCTTTGAACAAATCTCTACGCTACTTCATGAGCACAGTTACTCTTGAAGATAGATACAATTTACCTTCCTGCTTCCCAAGTAGACCACAAATGGGCCTATGTGCCATGATACTACTTCCAGTAGCCAGTATACATGCCACACCATAGACCTAATATTTGGAAGACGTAATTCTTAGTCATGGAATAATTTATTGTGTTTACCACACATCCAGGCCACCAGACTGGGCTTGGAGACTAGGATAGGTATTTCCAAATAATATGTATAAGACAAAGTCCAGGACGAGATGGCTCAGTGGGTAAAGGTACCCACTGCTAAGCCTGAGAACCTGAGTTTGATCCCCAAGAGAAAACTGTCACCCACAATTTGTCCTGTGACCTCCACACAGCATACTCATGCTGGTACCCCACCCCCAACCACACACACACAAGAAATAAAAATGTGATAAAAACACAAAGGTGGAATAACTTCCATAGGTACTTGTATTCATGTATGCAAATCATTGATTAGTAGCCCAGGCAGGATTCCCAGAACAAATAATTTTTGTTCTTTTCCCTCATCATGAGGATTCATGAGCTAATTCCTATAGAGTAGCTAGCAGAGTTGCTGAAGGCCGCTTAGCTTAGCAGGGGCATTGCTGGAACCACTACCACAGTAACTCATTGTCTCCCAGTGGTAGAGAACAAGGCTCTTTGTTTGGTGAGGAAGCCCTCGGGGGAGGGGGAGGTAGCCACCTCAGTTTCATCTCATTATCAATAAAAACGAAAAGATCCATTTTAGGACTGTTCTGCCCCCTCCCACAAACAGAAGGCAGAAAGCTTCTTTGGGCCCCTATTCAGATCTGTGGTTGGCTAGATCTTTGCCATGGGATTTGAAAATAATGTTAGGTTGTCATAGCAACACATTTCTTGTCATCGTTCTAACTCGGTGGTTGATTCCTTCATGCTACTTTTATCTTAAGAAATGCTCAGAGTTTCTTGAAACTTGGCTTCAAGGGTGTGGGGGACTGACAGCTTCGGTCTGATTGACAAGCGCTGGGCTCATCTTCTGGCCTGCATCGAAATGTGTAGAGCGAGCAGAGTTGTCAAATCCCTGCACACGGGAGAAAAATTTAGAAAGTCCAATCTTCTCACTTAATGAAACCATCTTGGCACCTTACGTCAGCCTGAAGCATCAGGGCAAACTTTTTATACCTGACGCCTATTCTGTTTTGTACCTTGTGTCAGTTAGCAGGCATCCTCGACACCTACTCTTCGCTGGGTTGCACAAATCCTAATTGGTCTTATAAGAAAAACTCGGAGCCATATATTGGGGTAAAGCTGAAAGATCAGAGAGCAGAGAAATAAGCCACTAGAGAAACTTCTCACCACTCCTGAATCCCCAGGCTGAAAGGGGAAGATCCTATCTCCAGGATCCTCAGCTGAAAGGAAGGGGCAGAACGCCTCCTGTCTCCTCCTGCCTACGTTCCATTCTTTGCTCAGCCGAATCACTTCCTGTCTCAACCTTCCTGATGCTACGCTTAAAGGCGTGTGATCCTAAGTGCTAGAATTAAAGGTATGTGCCACCACTGCCTGGTTCTGTTTCTCTTTTAGACTGTGTAGTCCAGGGTAACCTTGAACTCAAAGATCCAGATGCATCTCTGCCTCCTGAGTGCTAAGGTTAAAGGTGTGTGTCACCACTGCCTGACCTTTATTGCTAACTCTGTGGTTGACTCTGCTCTCTGACCAGACAAGCTTCATCTCTTAGAGGATACACAAAATCTCACCACACACTTCTGCTGCTTTTCCTGGAGTCAAGATCTGTCCAGACATCATCACCACATCCTGGAGACTCCAGACTCTTCTTCAGCTTCTGCTCTCTTGTCTGGCTGGTAGTCACATGGTCCTCTTGTTTCTGTGACAGGAAGCAATGATCACTGAAGACAGTGACATGCTGGACATGCTTATAATGTCACTCCTGTGAGGTTAGCAATAGTCCTTGTTATCACTGATGTATGGATGGGGAAACTGAGGCATCAGTGGTTAGGTTAGTCAATCAAGGTCACAGGTGCAGAGACAGCAGATTTGGGTTCAAACCCAAGCCCTCTGACCCAGAGCCTTTTTCATTTCTACTGGTCTGTAGAACATGCCAGCCTCTTTCATCTCTCCAGAGAAGAACCCCTTTCCCCCACTGTCACACAGAAATCAGCCCATACATGACTTTGAACTTTACCCTTCGCTAGTGTAGGCCACTTTAATTCACTGTGTACACAGCTGCAGGAGAACTTGTACCTGTGTGTCCATTGATACTACTGTTTCCCACCCTGCCTCAGGTCCTGTGCTTCCCTCCCTTGGTGCTTTCAAGGACACACTCTGGCTCTCTAGCACAGTCAACTTCAGGTGTCACTCCTTAGGAGCTGCCCTCCTTGTTTATGAGACTGGGTCTCTCACTGGTACCCAGGGCTCACTGGTTAGGACAGGCTAGATGGTCTCCACCTCCCCAGCTCTGGAATTAAAAGTGCATGCTGACACAATGAGCTGTTTTCATGGGATTGAACTCAGGTCTTCAGGATCACATGGCAAGTACTTTGCTTGCTGAGTCATCCCCTTGTCCCCCAGTTCAGTTTATAACCTTAATAAGGGCAAGAGCCGACATTTTCTGAGTGTGCACTGAGCGTCTGATGGGTCTCAGGGATCATCACCTGGAATCTTCCAATGCTCCTCTGGGTTCATAAGAGACTGAGTGGATGGAATTGAGACTTGGAATTATAGAGGCTCGACTCCTAAGCCACCCCACTGGTTCCTTTGCTGGCTGGCTGTGTCCTGGGAGCATGCAGCATTCCACAGTCTGCCCCAAGGACTAACTTTTTTCCCTTTAGCCTATTTCCCACTCCCGTCTCTGCTTCCTACTCCCTGGCACATATCAATGTTTGTTGAATGAGCAGAAAAACTTCACAGGAGGTCCGCCATTTTTCAGAAGCCATTGCTGCTGCTGCTGTGGCAGGAAAGAAACAAGCCTCATGAAATGGAACATAACCAGCACGGAAGCTGCTGATGGATGGCAACAGCCTGGCTTGGGAGGAAGAAGGGGTAGGCAGGGGCAGCACTGCCAACCTAAGAGATGGGAGTGGACCTCATGTGTCAGAGGCAGGCCAGGGAGCTTGTGAATTCCCAGTTCTGGAGTGTTCTTGGAAGCTTCTAGAAACAATGTCGGCATGGGTACTGAGGACTGCTTCCTTTTAAACTCACCTTCTAAGTTGCAGCCATCCCTTTCTCTGGCTTTCCTGGCTCAGATGACAGGACTCTAAGGCAGCCTATTGGCAAAGCCTTGCTGAAGAATGTGGCTTCCCCATGAGCTGTGCAGGGCCTCTCAGAGGTGCCTTGATACAGAGGAATACCTGCTTATGTCATGTCATCCTGCCCTTCCTTTGTGGTGAGATAGAAATGCAATCTTCAGAACGGGGCCCGGGGCCCCCAACCTCGCACCCTCAGTCAGCTCTTGTGAAGTCCAATTTATCTGCACAACAGCCACCGTAAGACTTCAGGAAGCTTGTGCCAAGCAAAGCAAGTGGAAACCTGACTTGGCAAAGTGATTTCTCTCTTTCCTTTTCACATGCGGGCGAGGGAGCTGCAAGATTTGTAAAGTAAGAACAATCTGAGAGAAACCACAGTTGGCTTCCTGCTGTCCTACCTTTTTTTTTTTCCCTTGCCAAGCAACATTTTGGTGCTGTCCTCTAGGCCAGTTCCGATCATCTAAGATCTAATTGCACTTTAAAAATCTATGGGCTGGAAGGAGACAAAGAAGCATGGATGTTGTTATTGAGTCTTTGGTTGCTGAATTGCCATCTTGGAGACAACATCTGACTGTGTCTCTATTCCAGGAGTGGCAGACAGAGGCTCTTTGGGTATTGATTTTAGCAGTCAGCCTGCAGCAGGTGGCTGAGTGTATATCATGAGGCTAGACCTGGGTCCCAGTACTGAGGAAGAAGAAAGGCTCATGACCCCAAGCCACCTTAAACATAGTATGACACAAATGATGTTTTCTCTTAGCTAATCTTTCAATGTCCCCACTCTGCAGAGTCTTTGAAAAGGCTTTCCCAGGGTCCCTAGGAGACAGTCTTTTTTTAAATTTTTATTTTATTTATAAAATAGTCTTTTATTCCCTCACTCTCCCTCCCTACCCTTCCCAGTCAGCCTTCAGCCTCCCTCCGCCCACTCCCCCATCCCCTCCCCCAAAGAGGCAAGAAGTCCCAAGGTGGATCATTTCAGCATCCACTCCAGGCAAGTCCAATTTCCTCATCCTAATATCAAGACTGGGTTAGGTGTTTCTCTGGAGGGAATGGGCTCTGAGGTACCAGCTCATGCACAGAAACACAGCCTAGGAGACAGTCTAAAGAGTCTCCTGGCCACTCACAAGAGAATATGGGTTAAGTATTGAATTGGTTAATTCCAATATGGCATCATTAAGGGAAATAATTTCTTTCTCATGGAGCCAAATTGGATTAATTATATGCATGGAGAGTATGCTTCACAAATGGCAGGATTCAAAGGTGCCAGGCTGGGTCACACACAATTTGGTTCTTTGTTTTGCTGCTGAACAAAGTGTTTGCCATTTACACCCTGAATGAAGTGGGCCCAGTTTGAACATTCTCCAGGCTGTTAGTGGTGGAGCTGAGATTTTGAACGTTTCTTCTCTCTAGGTGATACATAGAACACCACAGATGATTACAACCAAAATTAATGTGTACCCAGAGGAGCTGGGGAGATAGATCAGTGGGTAAAGTGCTAGGCAGGTAAACATGATCCTACTTCAGTCCCCAGAACCCCAGTAAAAAAGCTAGATGTGGTGGTATGCACCTGTAATTCCAGTACCTAGGAGGTAGAGACAGGAGACCCCTGTGATGGTTGGTTTTAGTTGACAATGTGACTCACTCTAGAGTCAGTTGTGAAGAGAGTTTCCATGAGGGTTATCTAGGTTGGGTTGGCCTGTGGTTTATCTGTATGTCAGGGATGACTGCCTTGGTTGATGTGGGAAGACCCAGTCTGAAAGTGGGCAGCACCATTCCTTGGTTTGGGACTCCAGTCTACTTAAATGTAGAGAAAGCTGGCTGGGTGCTAAGATGCTCCCTCTCTCTCTGCACTTGACTGTCGATATGATGTAATGAGCTAGTTCAGTCCCTGCTCCCCCAGCTTCCCTGAAATAATGCATTGTACCCTGGAATTATGAGCCAAAATGAACTATTCTCTCACCAAGTTGATTTTTCTCAGGGCACTTTTGATGTGTGATGTCTTTCTGTATGCTGTGAGATGCTTTATTACCGTTGGTCAATAAAGAGACTGTCTTGACCTATGGCAAGGCAGCTTTGAGGCAGGCTGAAAATCCAAGCAGAGATAAAAGGGAAGGAGGGCGGAGTCAAGGAGACACTGCAGCTGCTGCCCAAGAAGCAAGAGGTAAAAGCACAGGTAAGCCATGAGCCACATGGCAAGACGTAGATTAATGAAAAGAGTTAAGTTGTAAGAGCTGGTTGGTAATGAGCCTGAGTCATAGGCCAAACAGTTTGTAATTAATATAATCATCTAAATAATTGTTTTATAAGCAGCTGTGGGATGGCAGTGGGAGAGCTTTGTATGGGCCTCAGGTCCTGGATGGGAAGAAAATCTTTTGGTTATACACTTTTCTTCCGAAACTGCAGTAACAAACATGAAAACAGGACAGACCTTGTTTTGGTTTTTGTTTTTGTTTTAAAAAAAAATAGGTAGAGGGAAACTGAGGGAGAAGAAGACATCCAACATCCATCTCTGGCATCTTATACACAGACACCACCCTGACCCCACATACACATACAAATCACAAAAATATACAAAAATCGCAAAACACACATACAACACACGCACACACTCACAGGTGAAAGTATATGACTCAGGTACATTTAGCACCTGATCAGAATTCAGAGTGCCTTTAGCCATGATGTGATGTTAGCTTGCTCCATGGAATTAAGGGAGGAGGCAGGCTCTTGGGCCTTTATTCACTGATACATTATGGAGGTAATAGTCCTTGAAAGTAACTGGACTTCCAGTGCAAACAAATGACACTTAGGTGCTGAGGAGGGTGATGGGAGAGGGCTCTGAGCTCTCAGCCTACAAGAGTAGCAAAGCAAGACTCTTATTAAATGTGTTTTCAGGTGAGAGAGGCACAAGACCCAGCAGCTTGATTTCTGGCATTTCCCTCTTCATAGCACAAGCCATATTCTCCTTATTCTGCGGTGACATCAGGAGGCAGAATCACACTGTCCTTTCTGATCACATCAGCACATAATCTATTGGAAGGGGCTGATAGGCAATAATACAGCTGGACTGCAAGGAGATGAGATGAGCAGTGTCTGCAGGACGAGGCTGTGTCATGATTGGCATCTACAGACCATTTGAAGATGTACTGTCCTGGTTTCCTTAATGCAGGAAATCACAATGGGCTCTGCTCTTTAGGTGCCCCCTGTCTAAAGTGATATCCTCCCCACTCAAGTGAATATGAACTTGAGTGAAAGAAACTTTGTCCCATTGTCATGGGCCCCTGGAGCCCTCCACATCACTTTTTGTTCCCACGGTTAAGTTCCTGGAATTGTGTCTCTCTCTTCTCCCACATCTTTGGGGGACAAACACAACCTTCACCATATTTGCTGAAGGAGTGCATGAAGCATCTCTCAGCAGGTTCAGGACTTGTGTATCTGAGCTCAACTTTGGCAGGAGGTGTTCACTGAGCATCTAAAAAAAGGCTTTGTAGAAAGATACTTCATTGGGTCGGGAAACATGAGGAGAAGTGTCCTAGGCACACTATAGATGTCAGAGGCATCCCTGGGAGACCTAACAATGCATAGTGAACAGAGAGGCAGGAAACTCTGAGAGTGGCTGATGCAGAAGAAGCCGAGACAGAGACAGCTTTGTGTGTCAAAAGCGAGACATGGGCAGGCTTTGGCAGTCTGGGGAGGCAAGACTTGCATTAGCAGAAACTAGCCCAGCTCCAGAGGCCACATGCTAATAGCTTTCATTTTAGCAGTTTGGTGAGGGAGGCTCTTCATGTTCTGCATATGCTCATTATTGTGTTGATATTCCATGCACAAACAAGTTCTTTTTCTTTCTTCATGCCAGCTTAAAATCTACATGCCAGATTCTTTTAGAGAAAATTAGACATGATGTAGAAAATATAGTAAAATAGAAGCTTAAATGACCCACACTCCCTTCATTCAGAGCTTGCTAATGGTTGTTCTCCAGGGCTTACCTTTACCATACATCTAGATACTAAACAACAAATATGATTAGAACGTATAGGTGAATATTTATAGCCTGTTTTTTTTCTCTATCAAGATAACCAGAAAACCTTTTGTTACACTTCCAGGTTCTATTTGCGGTCCTAGTATGAACAGCTATGTGGGCGGCCCTTGTTAAAACACAGGGGGCATTTGTTTGTCCAGATGACTATTATTAGAACTCCAGCTTAGTGGACTTCCTGTCATCTCATCTCCTGCCTCTATTACCATCATCTAGGCTCATCCAAATCCATCCCCTACTGGTGCAGAGAGGTTGCTGAGCCACCTCTTGTCCACAGCCATCGTCCTGGTCTGTCTTAAACCCTGCTCATTGGTCAGTGGAGGATTAGGAACCAACTGGAGTTCAGAAGCCTGTGATGCATGTGCTAGAACCAGAAGCAGTGGCTGTAGCTTCGGCTGGAGAGAAGAAAGAGCCTTTGGTATACGAGTGTCCCTTCCTCTTCAGAAACCACCTCCAGCCATGGTGCAGAAGCACTCATCACCTTGCTGTGGTAAATGTGGCTTAGTGGTAAAAGTGGCTTGAGACAAGCCGCTGATGCGGATAAATGAAGACTAGTGAAGCTGCCCCATCTCAATCTGTGTAGCTGAGTTGGGTTTCCATTTCTGTCTGTACTCTGAGTCCTTGGTGAATGGGTCACTGCTGTAACAGCAGTCCGTTTGGGCATTGTTCTCTGCTGAGTTCACATTCCTGGAGCTGGGGAAGACTGTGTGTGATCTGTGTTTGTGTTTCCTCTGAGGTTTTAGGGCTGAGGAACTCACTGCCCATTGAGAGACTTGCAAGTCTGGCATCTGTAGGGACTTGGCAGAGAGGAGCCTTTAAAGGACATCCTACTAGAAGAATGTAGGATAAGGATATTCATCTTTCATGCGATTGTCTGCTCACCTATATCTATTTATACACCCATCCTAACCACTACCCCATATTTCCACCAATCTACTGACATATCTATTCACCTCCAAGTCTACCAAACCATCTCTTCCTCTATTTACCCACCCATAAACCCAGCTTCATTGCATCTATCCACTCATCTACCTTTCCTCTTATCTACCTATATACCCACTTATTCATCTGCTCATCTAATCATCCACTTACTTATCCATTCACTCACCTGTTTGCCTATTCATATATCTATTCATATACTTCTGCCTACTTTCCTACACATTTATCTACCCATCCACTAATCTATCTACTCGTCAATCCACTCACTCACTCACCTATTTGCTCATACATACCCACTGATCCATCTGTCTGTCCACCCATCTATCTACCCAGCCATCTTCCCATCAACCATTCACTTAATCATTCATCTATCTGCTTATCCATCCATCATATACACAGACATATAGTTATCTATCTAGCCATCTAGTTACTTGTGTATTCACTTGATAAGATGTATTTAGCACTTATTATATGTCGGCTATTGTAGGCACTAAGAACATTCAGAGAATAACAGTGACAAAAAAAATCCTTGACCATGATACTCACTGTTAAAGAGTAGAGAGACAGGCAATACACAATGAGAAAAGTAAGTGTTACATAGTGAGGGTCACCAAGGGACAAGGGCAAAAGCAGAAGAGGAGATGGAAGGCTAGAGGTCAGAGCAGAGGGAACTTCAGTATTAGCATGACTGGATTTATAATCACTATGGAAACACACTTCTGGCTGTTGTATTTTGAAGGTATTTGCATAAAAGTTTAATTAAGTTTAATTGAAGCTGGAAGATCCAATCTGATCATGGCAGCACTGTGGATGGAGTGGGGATTCCTTGATAAATAAAAAGGAGAAAAGCCATCTGAAAATGATCATTTATATCTCTTTGTTTCCTGACTGTGGACACCGTGTGACCAGCTGCCTCATGTTGCTATGTCTCCTACACCATGATGGACAATTCCTCAAGTGGAAGCAAAACAAACTCTTCTTATATCGTTTTCCTGGATGTTTTGTCACAGAAATGGCACCAGAAACTAACACAATGTGGTTGTGTCGCAGGCAAATGGGTAAGAGCAGACTACATCAAGAAGACAATTTGTGAATTCTGGCATGAGGGAGTAAAGGAATGGCCATGTGATATTTGTGGAAAGAAAGTGTCATGTAGACTCTCAATGAAAACACTTGAATATTTAAAGAAGAGTACTTGAGCCAGGTGACCTCAGCCACAGCCATGTGACCTATAGGGACCACAAAGTTAATAAGATAGAAGTCATCTCACCTTCTCAAAATACCTTTTTAAAACTGGGTCATAAAAATGGGATGCTGGATGTTGAGTACCCTCCCTAGATACCAGCATCTTCATCCCTGGGCTCCATTAAAGTATAGGACAGTGGTCCAACTTCAAAAAGAACTAGGAATCTATAGTAGGAATAATTGCACAATAGACTGTGGGACTGAAGATGTTGAAAATGGATTTGGGGTCAAATCTCTTTTCACTTACATTAACAAAATACTCAGCATCTCAAAGCCTTGACTTTATTGTCTGCAAAAGTGAAGATGGTAAGTTATTTTAGAGTAACATGTTTATTTGCAGGAAGGTAGTTCTCCTTTGTCTTCAGACAAAATGGACAGTTGCAGGATGGCAAACTAAACCATTTTGGGTTTCCTCTTGTTACATCTGCTCACTGATCTCACTCCATCCAACTACCTAGGTTGCAGAAACAAACCTCAGAAGAATAAGGGGTCCAGAAAGGAGCCAAGTGCCATTGTTACAGATGAGGCTTTGAGTTAAGTTCTGAGCTGACCCTGGTATCTAGCAATGTAGCATGGCTACCTAGCCAGGTAATGGCCTTTGAGTGACAGCTGAACACTCTTTGCTGAAAGTTACCCAAGGACTCACATGGTGAATGGCTTCCATCATCATGTCATGAACTCAAAACTCTTATTTACACAGTATAGCTTGGCTTTGGCTGCCAAGTATACATTTTGCTAATTGATTAATGTTAATTTCCACATGTTTTTTAAAGTCAATGCAAACAGCCTTGTATTGTTGTATCCTTGGAGATTCAGAACAAACCCTCACATCAGTGCACTCAGCAGGCTGGGTGACCTTTCCAGCCCTCTTTCTGCACAGGGCAATGGAGTGCAGATAACCGCGGATTATCTAGATTTTTCTACATTGCGGCTCATGGCTGTTTCCAATCAATTGGGATAGACAAGCTTGTACTGCAAATTTATTTCAAGATCAAATTGCTGCCAGTGGTGCTGATGGTGCATAACACCTTTAGTCTGGGGATCTTTTATGTAAACGTTTTGTGAATCTTACTTGGCAATAATAATTTCATCTTGCTGAACTTGGAAGAGTGTGCAGGGTGGGAAAGGAAAATATATAAGAGAGAGATGAAGGGAGGGATGGGGAAGAGGGGAGGGAGGGAGAGAGAGATGTTTACCCTTTCTACTTGTGATGTTTTGAACTGAAGAGAGATTTCCTTTTCACCTAGATGACTAAGGCTACAAGCTCAAATCTGAATCATTTCTATCAAATGCACATGCCCTCCACCCTCATACCACTTCCATCTGACCTTTTCAATTTGGAAATAGCTTACCTGAGAAAAGAAAAGGCCAGAGTGAAGGAGAGGGAAGGCATGCCAATCAGGGAGTCTCCCAGCTCCAGTTTGTGTGACCAGATGTATAGATGGAGGGGCTCCTTTCAGCAGACCCCAATGGGCTTACAAGCCTGAATCACTTTCCTCAGAAAGCCTGGTTGTTCTTGCTCAGTCTGAATAACACAGTCTTCTAAAATGTAAGGAGTTCATACCAGTGAAAAAATCAAAGTGAATCTTTATAGTATAGGGAAAGAGCTAGAGAGAGTTGGCCCAGTGGGTAAAGGTGCCTGCTACCAAGACTGGTGTACTGAGCTGCATCCGAGGACCACGTGGTAGAAGAAGAGAATCAGTATCCTAAAGTTGTCCTTGGACCTCTACATGCTTACTGTGGCTGGGTACATACACACACACACACACACACACACACACACACACATACACACACACACACAGAGAGAGAGACAGAGAGAGAGAGAGACAGAGACAGAGACAGAGATACAGAGATACAATTTAGTGTAATGAGAATAAAGTACAGAAAAGGCCATTTTAAGTTTTTGAGATGGTTTTAATTTTCTGTGGAGTAATGAACTCTCAGGTTTTGAGCCTCTAGTACCTGAGAAAGGCTCCTCTCAGCAGTCAGAGACTGTCCCTTCTCCATACCTGCCCTGCTCCTCAGAATCTTTTGCCTTTGAATTCTTCCCATTGCTCCTCCTGGAAGAAACTGACTGCTTTCTCTGTCTTTCTCATGCTCTGCTTTCCTTTATTCTATACTCTCTATAGTATAATTCTGCATTTTGTTGGAATTATTGTTGTTTGTGTTGTTATTATAGCTATGCAAATATTGTTTATTGCTGATCCAGGGAATATGTAATGATTTTGTGTCTATAATTACATTTGCTTTCTGTTCAACTTGCTAACAATAAAATCTTCATGTTCTCCTTTCCTGGTTTTATTTTACATCTTTGTCTTGGCCTTTCTGCATTCTCTAAGGCTTTATAGAATGTCTCTCAATGCAGTTTCCACTTAGCCACACCTGTCAGATAATGAACCTGGCACACATCTTTCTCCTCCTGGGTCTCCCCCCGCAGCCAGCTCTCCCTGTGCCCTCATTTGGTCTGGTGGTTCTCTGAGCTGCTTTCTGAAATTCAACCGGGGATTTCCTCCATTGTTCTGGAATTCCCTGGTGCTGAGTTCCAGGTGTTATTGACTCCAGTTTTTATTTTCCTTAGTCCTTTGCCCCAGGTAGATATCAATTTCCTAGGATGACCTACAGAGTATCCAGGAAGTAGCATTGTGTGTGACTTCATCTAAAGAGTGGCACCATTGACACTTGGATCAGGAGACACACCCAACAGCTTCCATGTGTCCATGGGAAGACACAGGTCTAGGAGGAAGAGAAATCCACCAGCACAAACTGTTTGAGAGGCAAAGGCAAGCACCTACATCTCTACTGCCCAGGTTCAAATGCAAGCATTGTCACTGGATATAAAGTCATAAGGGTGTGTGGCTTCAGATCACTTTATTCACCCATCATCTTTCAATGAAAAAAGAATGATTTTGCTTAAAGTCTACTAATGAATGAGTACATCCTCTGCTTATCTTTCTGGGTTTGTGATACCTGGCTCAGGAAAATATTCTCTAACTCCATCCATTTGCCTGCAAATTTTAGTATTTCATTTTTTTCTTACTGCTAAGTAGTACTCCATTGTGTAGATGTACCACAGTTTGTTAATCTATTTCTCAATTGTGGGGCATCTAGATTGTTTCCAGGTTCTTGCTATTATGAATAATGCTGCTATAAACATAGTTGAGCTAATGCTTTTGGGGTGTGAATATGTGTCTTTAGGGTATATGTCCAATAGTGGTATTGCTGGATTCTTGGGGAGAGTGATTCCCAGTTTTCTGAGAAAACTCCATACTGCATTCCAGAGTGACTGAACAAGTTTATACTTCCACCAACAATGAAGGAGTGTTCCTCTTGCTCCACATTCTCTCCAGCATAGGCTGTCATCTGTGTTTCTGATCTTAGCCATGCTGACAGGTGTAAGATGGTAGTATCTCAAAGTTGTTTTTATTTGTATTTCTCTGATGGCTAAAAAATGTTGAGCATTTTTTTCAAGTGCCTTTCAGCCATTTGTAATTCTTGTGCTGAGAAATCCCGTTTTAGCTCTGAACCTCATTTTTTGATTGGGTTATTCAGGGTTTTGGGCTCTAGTTTCTTGAATTCTCTATATATTTTAGAAATCAGTCCTCTATCACTTGTAGGGTTGTTCTCACATGTGTGAACACACACACACACACACACACACACACACACACACACACCAAAACAAAACAAAACTTCTGATTTGACTGTAGAAGGGTTGCTTAGCAGAAATTTGTGGTGTCCATAGTACATCCGTGGGCATTAGCTGTGACTACTGTGCTTTCTTCATCTGTAGCTGAGCCTAACCTGGCTTAAGGTGCTTTAGATTTTATTTTGTATGTTTCATGTATTTTAGGGAAAAGAGAAGTTTTATTACCGTATGGGTTTTTTTTTTTTTTAGCTATTCTGAATTTTACTTTTTTATATAAAGTTTGATATTGATTTTAAAAAATAATAAAAGAAAAAAGTCACAAGGGAACTGTCACATGTACATCTTTCCGATGGATTTGTTCCTAAGCTTGAGCTCTAGTAATGTTTGTTCTGGCTTCATTCAAAATGGGTGTTTTTAAATTATTTTTTTATTTAGTAAGAAACTGTATCGTATGAAAGATAATTCTTTGAGTACCTGCAGCAAAGAGATTCCTGGGGTGTATTTCCTAATCAGTGGAAAGCATGAAATTAAATACTGTATTTGCAAGTCACTTAGAACATCAACCGATATGTGGAATGTTAGAGACATTTGTAATTACTGTGAGTGATGAGCTCATAGCAATTCCTAGGTCACCAGCCCTGGTTAGTTTTAATTTTCAATGTGACACAATCTAAGACTTTACTTGGGAAGAGAGTCTCAGTGAGGGGGGATTGAGTACACTGATTTGGCCTGTGGGTATATTTGTGAGTAATTGTTTTAATTGATGTGGAAAGATACAGCCCACTGTGGGCAGCACCATTCCCATTCCCTAGGCAAAGGGTCTTGCTTAAATTGTGTAAATGTGGAGACATCAGTCTAAACACAAGCAAGCACACAAGTGTGCATGCATATTTTCTTTTCTGTCTGCTCTTGACTGTGGGTGTGAGGTGACTAGGTATTTGAAGTTCCTGCCTTGACTTCTACATGATGACCTGGAATTGTAAGCTGAACTAAACCCCTTTCTCTCCTAAAGTTGCTTCCTGAAGGTTTTTTTTTTGTTTTTTTTTTTTTTAAATCACAACAGAAATAATAAAAAAAAAGAACATGTATCCATGTCCCCTGACTTCAATCTGATGTAATCTCAGGGAGTTCATTAACAGTGGGATGTATGTGGGTGCGACCAGGTTTCTCATGGGTTTTTGAAACTCCCAGGTTTTCATTTACTCTCTCCTACTGTTTCTTACTCACAAAAAGGAATGATCTGAAACTGGGCCAGACAGGGAGATGTCAGTATAGTTAGACTCCATAGGGCAGAGAACAGGCAAGGGCTGCTTGCTCTCACATCCTTTTCTAAAAAGTGTTTTGTGTTGGCTAGTTGGAAATTACCTGGAGTTTGATGAGAAATTTAATAGGAGCCACGGATGGAAAGTTCCCCTAATGATGGCCAAGAAGCCGTGGCATCTGCTGCACCTTCCTCCAGAATCATCTTCCAATTGACACTCTCTCTCACCAAATGAAAATTTAATTTAAAACACCAGTCTCAGATGCAGCCAGAATACACATTCTTGAAACCCCAAATAGGAACGATTCATTCAAAAGATGTATGGGGAACACTGCCCTTTTGATTTTTATATCCACATTTATTGTTTCAGATTTAGGCAGGAATAGACATATGTGTATTTATTTATTACTAAAGCAAAAATAACACAACACATGAGGAAGAAGAGATCCCAAGGGTTGGTGTGTGTGATCTGAATACATGGAATACTACATTGTGTCTGCTACCTCTGACATAGAGAAGACATTTTTCTTCTCGCTTGGTATTTGGCTTGCAGAGATCATTGTAGACATCTGCTTTGGGCAGACCCAGTGGAAAACCCATAGGCAGCTGCCACACGGTTATTACAGTAGATGTTGGGTTTATGAGATGTTCAGGTCTAACTGTACTCTTTCCTCCTCCTCTTTCTCTTCCCCCCAATCCTCTTCCTCCTCCTCCCCCAATCCTCTCCCTCCTCCTCTTCTTCCTCTTCCTCCTCCTCCTCTTCTCCTCCTCTCTGGACTCATTGAAGCTTCCTGGAGGATGGTGTGCTTAAACTCTGGCCTGTCTTAGGACCACCTGGCCACATGACCTGTGTATGTGATTGGCAGCTTTAGAACCACCCTGTTAATTTCTAGATGAGATTAACCACATCATCTACTTCACCAGGAAATTTATTTCTATTTGGAGGAGAAGACCTAAATAAAATTTTACTATCTTATGTGTTGAGATTGGGCTGGGCTTGAGATGTCTGAGCTTTTTGGACCTAAATCTGCCCTGTCCATTGGGTCTACTTTGTTTGTTTGCTAATCTGTCCTTCCATGTACCCCATCCATCCATCTAGTCACCTGTCTTTTGTGTATATATGTATGTGCTCACACAGGTTTTCATGTGTGTGTGTGTGTGTGTGTGTGTGTGTGTATGTATGTGTGTGTGTGTGTGTGTGTGCACGCACATGTGTGGTCATTGGAAACCCTTGGGTGTCATTCCTCAGACATTATCTTACTGTTTTATGAGAAAGAGTCTCTCATTGGCCTGCAGCTCACCAATAGGTTAGGCTGGCTGGCCCATGATAGTCCCAGAGATCTGCCTGTCTCTGCCTTCCCAGAGCTGGAATTACAAGTGCATGCCATGGGTCAAGCTTTCTATATGGGTTCTGGGAATAGAAGTCAGGCCTTAAGGTTTGTATGGCAAGAGCTTCACCAACTGAGCTATTCTTCTGGCTTATGACTGCCTTTTTATATATGTTCTGATGGTCAAACACATTCCTTCATGCTTTTAAGGCAAGTACTTTACCCAATGATCTTTCCTCCTGGTCTTTACTGATTTTTTTAAGATTTATATTTATTATATGTGTATCAGTATTTTATCTGCATGTATTTTTTTTAAGTTTTAAAATTTTTAACAAATGCATACTTTGTAACCTGCTTGAGAGAGCGCCGAATCCTAACCACTAGACCACCAGGGAAGTTGTAACCTGCTTGAAATACTAATAAAATACTCCATACTAAAAATAATAAACAGCAATAACAGAAACAAACACAAGAAAATATGGACTTACTACAGAATTCTACTATAACTTAAAAACTAAGACAAATACATATCATATAATTCCATAAAACTTAAAAAATAAAGCCTTTAGAAGTTACAAAGCCAGTGAAACCCTGATATTAATCATAGTATTTCTTTTCTCATATATATATATATATATATATTATTTGGTGTTTTTACATCATGCACCCCATCAAACTCAGATATCAGACCTCTCAGAATCATACTCACTCTTATGATCTCCCCATTTTTACAAAACCACCCATTCATGCTGCTCATTTACTTACTGGGACATAATTAAACTCCCTGTGACCAGACCCTTAAAGAAAACAAGTCTTTCTCACCCACACCCCTGCCAGAGGCCATCAATGTAGCAGTGAGGCCTTGTGTCATTTAGCTATGTTCTAGCCTTGAATTCTTGTGCTCTGCATGTATTCTTATGTGCCACAAATATGCCTGGAGCCTGTGAAGAGAAGAAGTCATTGAATCCCCTGGATCTAGAGTTAAGTATGATTTTGAGTCACCACATTGATGCTTAGAATAGTACCTGGGTCCTCTGGCAAAGCAGCCAGTCCACTTAACCACTGAGAAATCTCTCCAGCCCCTTTATCTATCTTTTATTTATTCACCTTTAAAAAAATTATCAGTTTCCAGTGAAAAATTCTAACCAAAGAATTTCAACAGAATCAATGGCTGATGCTCTTCCCTGTAGGAGTTTGGTTTAGGATGAAGTTCTATCACTTCGCCAACTTGTCTCCTGAGCAACTACCACCACCCTGCCCTTAAGGGAAAAGCCTATGAGAATGCCAACTCAACATAGTTGATCACTCACTGAGATACCCTTCCCAAGTGTCTTGGAACACAGTGACCATAAGTAACTCGGGAGGGAAAAGTATTTATTTTATCACACACTCCCAGGCAGCAGTCCATCACTGAGGTAAGCCAGGACAGGAGCTCAAGCAGGCCAAGGACCAGGAGACAGGAGTGGTGTAACAGTCCCAGAGGAGTGCTGTTTATTGATTTGCTCCCCAAGGCTTGCTCAGCTTGCATTCTTATGTACTCTAGGCCAACCTGTCCAGGGGTATCCCCACACACCATGGGCTGAGACCTCTCAAATCAATTACTAACTAAGAAAATGCACCATAGACTTGCCCACAGGCATCTTGTCAATTGAGATTCTCTCTTCCAAAGTGACTCTAGCTTGTATCAAGTTGATATAAAACGAGCCAAGTAAGTCACATTGAAGATTAAACTGAGCCATCTCAGGTGATAACCTGGGGGTCTGTCATTAGCTAATCACTTACAGTTACAGTCTCACTCACCGTGAGAGACAGTCTCTTTGTGAGTAGTGACAATTTTACAGCACAATGAAGTTCTCTGTTTCTATGTAGCTGAGGAGGGATGTCTAAGAATGGCCACCATTTTCTGGGTCTGATTTGACCCTAGCCTCCCCTTCTTGAGGTTCACAGCACAGGGACAATGCCATATGCTCTGAACAAGGCAATGTCTCTGTTATACGCTACTTTACACAGGCTACCTTTGTAGTTTATGCATTGGCGTGTCAATTTCTCTATCTAGGACTCATACCTCCAACTGTTCCCTACATCCCGCTGCTACTCAGAACACATATTTGTATGTGCCCCCTGGGCGTGGGGCAACCAGGGAGCTGGTTCCCCTTGACCCAGCCAGTATCCTAACTCTGAACTCCAGCAGGGAGTTTGATATGAAATGCCCATGACAATTATCTACCCATTTATACATTCCACTTTTTACAAAGCCATTAACCTTTCCTAGCCCTATCAGCTGCCCTCATCAATATTTCAGAACTGTGTCCAAAACACAAAAAAAAAGAAAAAGGAAAAAAAAAGAAATGCTGAATATCATGATAATCATTAAGCAAAAAAATAATAAGGTGCTTGCTCACTGTGTACTTCATGTGCCCTAGGGTAGCTGGGGGGATAGATTCTGCTATACCAAGCCATATGGGCTGTCCCAAGGGAGTTTGCCATAAAGTCTACATACTGTGATACTGACATACTATTTGATTAGAGAAAGTGCTGAAGTGAAAATTGTACTAGAGGAACCACAAGGAGGAACTGGGTCATATTATGGACTATATGCAATGGTAGGATGTTCTTTGTTCTGCTTCAGCTTGCTATGTTGCTGGGGGAGTGGAAGAAGCAATGGATGCTGGTGACCTATGACTCTCAGTGCCGGAACTGCATGGGGATTGAAATTAGGAAGTAAAGATGGTGAGGAGTAAATGTAGTAAGAAATTCCTGACCGGCCTGCAGCCATGAAGCCCCAAATAATAACTCAGACATTTATATTAATTACACATTACATGCTGTTTGGCCTATGGCCTAGGCTTATTGCTAGATGCTAGCTAAGTCTTAACCCATTTCTATTAATCTATGTATTGCCATGTGGCTGGTCACATGGCATCCACAGACAAGAAGCAGAGAGAAATGGATGCTGGTGCTCAGCTTGCTTTTTCCATTTTATTTCACTCCAGGACCTCAGCTTATGGAATGGAGCCACCCATATTCCATTAAAGTCTTTCCTCTTCATAAACATGCTTATAACCTCATAAACTTGTCTCCTAGGTGATTCCAGATCCCACCAAATTGAGAGCAATGATTAACCACTACAGGCCCCATCTGCTATACAGACAAGTAGACTACACACACACACATACACAGTCACACACACACACACACACACACACACACCTTATTGCCATCCTTGCAAAAGATGTATAATCCAAGCTGGCTCATTTTTGCACACTCATTACCAGGTTCAATTTTTCCTCTAATTGAAAGAAGTTACATCGAAAACATTTTTATAGGCTCTGAAAGATATCTTGGGCCCTCTCTATGGGCCTGGGATGTCTGGGAGGTGGTGTCTGCCTCCCTCACAGCTTCCCTGTACTGCTTACAACCTTAGAGTTGTTGCAATTTGAACTTGAGTGAAGGACAATGAAGTGGGTACTGGGTGGAGGAAGGGGACAATGGGAAGGTAAGGAGGACATGGAGAGAGTCCCACATCAGTGAAATTCACAAAGGTCCATGAAGAGTCCCTTAGGGGCTAAGGTCATAAAAGTGGCTCAGTTCCTGCCCTCAGGGACATCTTAATTTAATAAGAGACAGAGGAGATCATCCAGATAATTATAAATTAACATGAAAGATGGTAAGTGCTGAAATGAACAAAAAAGAATGAATGAGTCAGAGATAAAGCAGATTCTATGTCCAGATCTTTTTGTGGTCATTTGCTCCTTTTTTTGGCATTTATTGAATTAGGTCATGCCCAAGAGATAGTAGTAAGACAGTGGTCCCCACCTCAGAGGAACTAACAAACTGTACAGACAAATGACTTCTAGCATGTGTGAGCGGTATGGCCAATGAATGCTCCAGTAGGCTGCTTGGTGTGAACTGTCCTAGTGAAGGTGTTTTGGGCTTGACATTGCTCAGCCACAGAGTTCTTTGTTATGGGGGTGCGATGGTTAATATTGACTGACAACTCAATTGGATCTTGGATTGCATCCAGAGGACATGGAGCTACTGGGTGTAGGCTGCATGACAGCTCTGGGAGAGGAAGGGAAGGCAGGAGGGAGGGAAGAAGGAGGGAGGGCACCCAGAGGATGCTGCTAGTCCAGCAAGGCCCCTTTGTGTGGGCACTTTCAGAGCTGTTGGTGAAGATGAGCTCAAAGCCTGCTTGCTGCGCATTTAGACCGGAAGCTGCCTTTCCTATGCAGCCCTGGGAGCTCCAACATCGCTAATGATTAGGTGAGGGGATCATAGCCAAGCTAGCTGAACTCTGGGCACATCTGACAGGAGTTTCTAGATTAGATTAATTGAGGTGGGAAGAACCACCCTGAATGTGGACTGCACTATCCCATCGGCTGGGTTCCTGACGGAGCAGGAGAGCTTCCCTATATCAGCCACCTGCTCCTGGGCATCATTGGCTGGGGAGGACCACTCCTGCTAGGCTGGGAAGGACCACTCCTGCTAGGCTCAATCTCTTTCTTGGCTTTACTGAAGTGGTGCAATCTGGTACCATCTGTGAGACTTCTTGGTATTATTTTAAAAACCAAGATCCTCTCTCACCACTGTCAGAGCCACTTACAATGTCTGTCATTCTCCCAGCTGGCTTCCTGGAAGCCAGGATGCAAGCCTCACAGAGCGCTGTGTAAGCATTAGGCAGTGAGCCCTACGGTCTAGTCCAGTAGGCTCCAGTCAATGGACTCCAACGTATACTGGCCGGTCCTATCATAGTAGCCTCTTTGTACATGGTGTATGTTTATGCCTGTGTATGTGTGGGTATACTTCATATGTGTGCAAGTGTATGTGGAAGGTAGAGGCTGGTGTTGGGTGTCTTTTTCAGTTGCTTCCCACCTTGTTTTTTGAGGCAAGGTCTCGCATGGAACTTGGAGCTTGCTGATGGCCAGTGAACGCAGCTCCAGGACTCCTCATGCTTCTTCTTCCTCAGCATGGGGGTTACAGACAGGCATCACCATGTCTGGGGGTTTACATGGTTTCCTAGATTTGAGCTCAGGTCCTCATGCTCATGTGCAAGCATTTTTCTGCCCAACCTTGGTAGTCTGTTGCTAGCATGTGATCCTGACTCTTGTGGAGCCACATCTTGTGGCTTTTAAGGGAGCTTCAGCACATGCATTTAGGGTTAAGTGAGAGTCTTCCAGTGTCCTAAAGCTAGATGCCTCTGTAAAAATCTGAGCCAAATGATTTAAGTGTAAGAAGGTGGTGAGAATTAATTACAATGGGATAGAGTGTACATTAAGACCATTTGGTAATTTATCATCCTATGCGTATCTATTTAAATCCCCATCAGAAGTTACTAGATGTAGTCTCCTACTGTTGCTATTTACTACATAGTGCCCTGAATATGGAGGTGGAAGATGTGAGTTCAAGTCCTTACTCTACCTCACACTAGCAGTATGCCCTTTAACAAAGCAATGATTCTCTCAAACTGCAATAAATGTTTCTCCTGAGAAAAGCCTATAATGGGAGACCTAGGCCCAAGGCTCAGTAGGAAAGACCTTGCCTAGAACACACAAGGCCATAAGTTCAATCCCCAATACTGCCAAAAAAGAAAAAAGAAATAGAAACGATGATAGATGTCCAGTGGTTCCAAGAGGGGAGCCCTGTGACAGAACAGGAGATGAACTCTGCTAGTTGCTAGCCAGTAGAGATGTGTCAACTGTTAGTCAGCCTGTGGACCACTATAAAACAGTGGTGTGCTGAGGAGTTAGCAGGGAGTGACACGCCCACCTGGGAGGAGGCTGGGAAAGGAGTCACAGGCAGGTTGGGAGGTACTGAGGAAGACTTTTCCTGAATGTATGGAAACCAAATTGATTTAGACTGAACCAATATGGCTTCCTGATGTATGGAAACCACATAGATTTAGATGGAACCAACATGGCTTCCTGATGTATGGAAACCACATAAATTTAGATGGAGCCAACATGGTTTCCTGATGTATGGAAACCATATAGATTTAGACGGGAACAACATGGCTTCTAGTTTTCCCTTTGGCTCCCAGATCGCAGGAAGAATTGCACATCTCTGCAAGGTGCCAGACTGTACAAAAAACATCATTTTTAGTTTTCCATTGAGATCTTAAATTTTGTGCTTACTTTATTTTAGTGATGGTTGATTTTTAATTAAATATTTTCATTAATTCTTTGATAATTAATGTGTGCTTGGATCATATTTATCCCCCCGTGGTAGTTAGAATATAATTGTTACTATAATTTTATAGAGAGTGGCACTATTAGGAGGTGTGGCTTTGTTGGAGTGGGTATAGCCTTGTTAGAGGAAGTGTGTCATTGTGGGGGTGGGCTTTGAAGTTTCCTGTGTTTGGGATACCTCTCAATTTGTTAGTCAACTTCCTGCTGCCTGCAAGATGGACATTCAGCTATTTGTCCAGCACCATGCCTGCCTCCATGCCACATACTCCCCATTATGATGAATTTAACCTCTGAACTGTAAGCAAGCCCCCTCAATAAAATGTTTTCTTTATAAGAGTTTCTGTGGTCATTAAATTTTTCCATACTCACCTAACTTATGTCCTATTTATTATTAAGCAACAAGTTAATTTGTGCTGCTCTTATATTCTTGGATATATGGCCTTCCACTGAAGTATGCTGGCCTTCTAGTGAGTGTGGGGGATATGCTCAATGACTTTCTAGGGTCCTGTCTGTTGAGTAGTTATAAAAATCTTCTTTGTTTAGCCAAATTAGATTCAAAGACAGTATGAATTGGTGTACAAAAAGCTAGAATGGCTAGTCTTATTTTAAATAAGATTTGTTTGATAATATATCAGACATACATTGAGCATGTCCTAAGTGATAGTCCAATACTGGGGGTCTGCAATGAGAAATAAAGACCATAGACAAATTTCCTCTTCTCAGGAAGTGTACAACCTAAGTACTTGCCAAATACCTGCCAAATCTATGTAACTAAAAATGTGATCAACCCTGAGAGGAGGAGGGCAGGGAGCCATGGCAACATCTAACAGGACCATTTAATAGAGTTTGGGAGTAAGGGTCATGTCCAAGAAAGGTGGCTGCAAGGATGTGACATCAGTGCTGATAGGTGCAGTGAACCCAGTTAAGAGGTAGTCCAGAGAAAACAGGGAAAGGTCAGGCTAGGTCGGCTTCCATGAATAGATGAGATGGGGTTGGAAGCAGAGAATTACAGAAAGCTTAAAAACAGGTTTCCTTATGTAAACTGAATGCACACATCTTTACCTTGATAGTATTTTAGTTGCCCAGGTTTCACTGCCAGCTACAGATTTCTGACATCTGTTTAATGGTCTTTATGTGATACTTAAGCCTTTTCTTTTGCCCTACTGTAATTTAATTTTTTTTTTTTTAGGATTTCAGTAATGATTGCTGTGTTCACATCATCCCTGTCTTCCTTTCAATTCCTTTCATGTCCCTTCTATTTCTTCTCAAATTCCTGCTGGTCTCTTACAATTTAATTACAGCTATTTTACACACACACACACACACACACACACACACACACACACACACACACACACTGATCACACTGATTTATAAATACAACCTGCTGAGATCATTTAGCATTGTTTATATGTGTTTAGAACTGGCTTTAGACTGGCTAAGATCACAGGACTCATCCCTGGAGAAGACTGATTATCTCTTTCCCAGCAACCATCAATTAATTGTCTATAGCTCTTCTTCTATGGTGGTACCTTCTGAGAACTCCCCTATCCATGTTGGCATGTCAGTTGATGTAGTCATTTTTCCAGGTCTTATTGAAGTAATGATATTGTTGAGATATGCTTGATACAGCCTTCCTGTCATGCAATAGAGTCTCCTGCTTCTCTGGTGCTTAAAATCTTTCTGTGGTCTCTTCCATAACATTTCCTAAGCCTTAGGTGTAGGGGTTACTTTGTAGATGTAACAGTCTAGACTGGCCATGCCACAGTCAGTTGTTCTCTGCATTTTGACTAGTTTTGGCTTTCTGTAATGGTCTCTTTCTGTGACAAAAATAAACTTATTTGATGGGGAGCTATACTTATAGACTAATCAATAGTTTAGCCATTTTCTGTTGAACTCCAAATTGCTCACCATGTATCAGTCATGAGACCATCTATGGGGAATGGACAGTGAGAAATAAAAACAAACAAAAACAGTGCTGCTTCCCTATAGAAGCTCAAGTGTGAAGCAGAAAGCCTGTGCCCAGTACTTTCCAAATGGCTGTACACCAACATTTTCCTAAACCTTAGTCAATGAAGGAGCCTCCTAATAGCATTTTTGTATGACTAGAAGATATGTAGACATTTTTATAAATATATACTCTTATATATAAATTATATATTATATATCACATATGTAAGTATATGTGATATACATATTATGATCTATACATATATGTGATATATACTTATATGTAATATATACTTAAAGCCCTGGTGGTTGAACCTAGGGCCTCATACATGCTAGTCAAGAGCTGTACTATTGAACTACACCATCAGCCCTTCAATAAAATTATTCTTCTAATCTCTATAGCTACCCTTCTTGAGAACTATCTTGCTATATAGAACTATATATCCTTTTGACCCATGGCATGCTCTCTGTTCAAAATGAAAATCAGGTCTATTGCAGGAGAGGTACTAGAGCCTCATGTTTTCTGATTAGAATCAGATCTGGAGGATAGAGTGCTGTGGAATATTGTTCTTATACAATATAAAGATTTATCACTCATACTGGTTTAATAAAATGCTGATTTGTCAGTAGCCAGGCAGAAAGTATAGATGAAACAAGCAGACTAGGAAAATTCTGGGAGAAGGAAAAGCAGAGATGAAGACGCCAGCTAGATGCAGAGGAAGTAAGATGAGAATGCTGGACTTAACAAAGGTACCAAAGCACCTTGCTAAACATAGATAAGAACTAGACCTAGATAGTAATAAGTTGAACTGCTGGCCCAGCAGTTACTATAATATTAAGCTTCATAGTCAATTATTTCATAATCAGTACTGGTACAGTTAGGGCTGAGAGAATAATAGGTTCAAATTGTGCTATCAATGATGATATGTTTATTTAATTTTTGTGGTCCTGGGGATGGAATTGAGAAGATATTCCTGCAGGCATACCAACAGGGCATTGTGAAGGAAGAATCTCTTCAGATCAGAATGGAGGTATGGAGTTGAGTGTAAAAGCCTGATGAAAAAGTCCCTTGAAAGTAAACTCTGATAGGGCTTCTGCAGAGGCTGTTCAAGAGAACAGTAGTCATTTATGCAAATGGGAAGTGATACATGAGGTTAGAGCCAGAATAAGTTACATTCAGATATTGGTGTGTTCAAGAGGTATAAGCCTTGTTATTGCCCATGAGCTAGAGTTCAGTCAGCTTGGAATAAACTAGAGTAATTTGGAAAGAGGGAACCTCAATTGAGATGTTGACATCAAAATGGCCTGTCTGATGTCTGTGGTATTTCTTGATTAATTTTCTTAATATCTGGTATTTTCTTGATTAATGTCTGATATGAAATGACACACCTCATTATGATAAGTGGCACCTCTGGGTAGGAGGTCTTGGGCTGTATAAGAAAGCAGAGCAATCCAGTTAGCATCATTTCTTCATGGCCCCTGCTTCAGTTCCTGCCTCTATGTTCCTGCCTTGAGTTCATGCCCTGACTTTACGATGGACTATAAGATATAGGACAATGTTTTAGTTATACTGTTCCTATGATGAAACACCAGGACCAAAGCAACTTGTAGAGAAAATAGTTATTTGTTTACACATCCTAACTCATAGCCGTTTGAGGGAAGCCAAAGCAGGAACTCAAACTGAGCAGGAACCTGGTGACAGGAGACCGTGAAGGGGGACTTTTACTGGCTCACACAGTCTGTTTCCTTATAGAACCCAGGACCTCCAGCTCAGGGATGTCCCCAGCCACAACAGACTGGGCCCTCCCATGCCAATCACTAAGACAATACCCTATAGATTTGCCTACTACCAGATTTTATAGCTACCTTTTCTCAGTTGAGATTCCCTCCTCTCTGAGGCCTTTAGCTTGTATCAAGTTGACTTAAAATTAGTAAGTAAAGGTGAAATAAACCATTTCCTTTCCAAATTGCTTTTGGTCATTGTGTTTATTATAGTAATAGACAGCAACCAGGACAGGGCAGTATTCAGTGTGGCATGGTTGCTGCTGGCTGCTTTTTTCTATGTATATAGTAATAATTTGGAATAAAAAGAAGAACAGAAAGGACTTTTAAAAGTGAAGTTTGTTCAGAAAATATGTAAATGTGTTTTAGGTGCCCAAGAAAGCAAAAAGGGAACTATTAAAAGATATCAACTCCATTAAAAAAAAAAGCCGCTGTTTTATACTGAAACTATGGAAAAATATCCTGAGAGAAAGTACCAGCCATCAAATGTTCAAGGGCATAAAAGCATAAGCTTATTTGAAAACATGGTACCTGAAAAGAGATCCTCTAGGTTGCACAGGGAAGTGATTTCCACAGTCAGCCACCTAGACATTTAGAAGCAACTAAGGCAAGGTACCACTGCGAATGCCCAACTATTTTTTGAGCTATCAACAAAACTTGACATTGTCCAATGGTACTAACTCTTCAGGCATAAAAAATGTAAGAACAGTGTGGTCACATGGGCTTGTACATGTTTCACAGAAAAGTCTAGATGTCCAGGCAATGTGAAGGAGGGTCAGATTCCCTGCAGAAAGGTCCTGAGAAGCAGATCCATAAAATGATGATGATGAAGCCTAGGAACATGAGCTATATTTGGAGTAAATCACCAAGCACTGAGTGGAGCCAGCCTAAGAGAGACACCATATATACTGCAAGCCACAGACATTTCAAGGTAGCATTTTCCGAGCTCATTGGAGCTCATTTGATTGCAATTGTGTGTTCTGGATGCAGACCTGAAACTATAAAATTTGATGTTAGATCTGCTCAATTTTTGTCTGGCTTTGACAAAATCTTTTCTTATTGTCTTTTCTGTTCCTTCCTTTGGAATGGAAATTTCTATTCCACACACTATTATGTATTGTGACTATGTAGGTTTTCTTATTTACAGGGACTCATAACTAAGACTTCATCTTGAGTTTCTTCTTTTGAGCTATGGATTTTTGGGCAATGTTAGAACTTCAAAGACTTCAGTAACTTTTAAAGATGGTTTACATACGTTTAGCATTGAAATATGTGTGAGCCTTTGGGAACCAGGAACAGAATGAATCTTAGAATGATCCTCTTACTGTTAGGTTTTGAATGCTTGCTCCCCAGATACTAGTGCTATTCTGGGAGGCTGTGAAGGTGAGTACTAACTGGCCATGTCACCAGAGATAGGCCTTGGAAAGTTGTAGGCCAGCCCCTGGTGCCACCTTCTCCATTGGATCATTGATCCATCATGATGAACAGCTTCTGCCACATGCATTTCAGTGGATCACTAAAAGGCGTGGTCATGGCAGGGCAGGGGCAGGGTGGGGCCTGCCCCTGTGGACAACTGAAACAAGGTTTCTGGCCATGGAAACCTGGTGCATCCTTAATGGAAAATCAAAGTATTCTTTTCAATTACTCACCATCCATCAGTGTCCACCTTAATGAACTGGCTATGATGCCTGGACCCAAATCAAGGTAGCTCACCTTACCACAGCTCTGGGCATGAGAGGCCCTACCCAGGATTCATGCTATAGAGGGCTCTGCTTATCACATCACCAAAACACAAAGACTGATCTGGTGTGGCTTTATAGAGAAGAATGTGGAGTGTATGATATCAATTTGAGCAAAGAGTATTTGGGAATAGATTTAGAGGAACTGTATAGGGCTTCACAGATTAGAGGGACTAAAGGTAAGGGATAGCCTGGGCAAGCAGAGAAAATGTAGGTGCTCCTGTGAAAGGATTGTTGTTGCCAGCCACCAAATGGGGCTCCAAGTGACCATGCTTCTCCCCACTCTCTGTCTGGTTGATTCAGTGAGGAGAGAGGAACTTGTGAGTTAGCAGAGGAGAACTTACACATGGCTTTCTGGGAAGCTTGCTCAGGTTAGCCTCAGCTCCAGGTATGGATGAAACTAGGCTTCCCTTGCTCCCCCCCCCATCTCCTGTCTCAGCATTGTGCTTCTAGAGCTATCCATGGGCATTAAGGGAATAGAATGGGTCCTTAACTTCCAAGTCAAGAGAATGGGTTTTAGAAACAAGGTTTAAAGCTATGGACATTTTTTTTTAATTGTGTGTGTGTGTGTGTTTGCCTGCATATATGTATGAGTGTCATGTCCATGCAGTGTCTGTGATGGCCAGAAAGAAGTATCAGGTTACATGGGACCGGAGTTACAGATGGTTGTAAATGACCTTGTGTTTGCTAGAAATTGAATCCAGGTCCTTTGGAAAAGCAGACAGCCACTGGCTCTGGTCATCTTTCCAGCCTTTTATCTTTCAGGGGATATTTTGGGAGCTGGAGTTACAGGCAGTCTGAGCTACCTGATGTGGGTAGTAGGAACCAAATTTGTATCTTCTGGAAGAGCAGCAAATGTTCCTCCTAATTACTGAGCCATTTCTTTAGGCCCACAGCTATGGATCTATCTTAGCCATTCATTTTATTATTGTTAGTTATTTGAGACAGGTTCTCTTCATGTAGACTGAGCCGGGATTGAACTCATGATGCTCTTGACTGAGTCCCCTGAGTGCCAGGGTTATGTGTGTGTGCACTGACACTACCTTAGATCCTTTGTGCCACTGTCCTAGGATGTGCAGTGTCACAGGACTCCTATTCTGACAACACAGTACTTGGGGTGGAATCTTGCATACCACTATGAAAGAATTGCATACTTTTCCTCTGGGGCCATCATTAGATCCAGCCCTCGGTGTTGACTGTGTCTTAGTTTAGTTTTTACCCCATTGCTGTGATAAGATACTTTAACAAAAGCAACTTAAAAGAAAAAAAGTGCTTTATTTTAGCCCACAGTTCTGGGTTACAGTCCATCATGGCTGCAAAGTCAGGCATCAGGAACATGAAGCTGCTGGTCACAGTAAGTATATCCATAGTCAGAAGAACAATCTATACATGCATACATGCTGGTGCCTGGCTTATTTTCTCTACTCTTCTACAATCCTGGATTCCCTTCCTTGGAAATGATGACACCCATGGTGGGTTGGCCTTCTCAATTTAATAATTCAATAAAATAATCCTCCATAGGCATAACCAAAGGCCCATTTCCCAGGTGGTTCTCACTTTTCAAGTTGACAAATTGACAACTAACACTAACCTCATAGATCATAAAGTTCATTAAATATGCAAATGACTAAGCAAAGGGCTTGGGGAGGGGGAATGTGCTACAGTGTATTTATTCTTGGGTAACTTCACATATGAATGCAATGCATCTAGGTCATATCCACCCCCTTCTTTCTTCCCGCTCTTGCCGACCCCTCTCCCATCCCGGATCCCTTCTTCCTTTCACATCTTCCTTTCCTCCCTCTCTCTCATTTTGTTCATGGTGAGTTTCTGCCAGCACCCTTTGGCAGTCCCTGAAACCTTAGAAAAAAAGGAAGCCTACAGCTTTCATGTTAACACACACACCTGACACAAACCAGGCAAGAACAGGAGAGCAAATAGCCATTTAGAGAGGGTAAGAGAAGCTAATGCATTTGGGGACAAGCATTGTCAAGAAGATCACTCACCTCTGAAAGCTAAAAGCAGGACTGAAGCCTGTTGTTTTTCTTCTCCCATCTTTCTAAGCCTACATAAGCTGCTGTTATCCTAAGAATCCTAGGCTAAATCAGAAATGCATCAACAAAGAACACCCTCAAAAGAAAGTTGTTTAAAATCACAGGAAACGGTGAGCGTCTGTTCTTCCAGTTACTGTAGCAGTTTCCAACCAGGTCATCAAATCCACAATCCACTGAACTTGAGAATCAATCCACAGCAGGCAGGGTGTCGGGCATTTTCTGTCAATCTACATGTCCATTGCAAATGTGCTCCTGTTTTATCACAAAGAGGAAAGGACAGGAGCTTGGGCACTTGTTCTTGTGCATCTATGCATGTGTGTGTGTGTGGGAGTGTGTATGTGTGCATTGTGTGTGCATGTATTTCTGTGTACAATTGTGTGTATAATTTAGTGATGATTGGATATGGCTTCACTTTTCTACCAGAGAAATCTGCTGACCTTATAGTCAGAACTTGGATTTGGACCCTTGGTGACATAAAGGACCTTTAATTTACTTTAAAATAATTTTCTCCCACACGATTCTGATGTATGTTTTTGAAAATAGTGGGACCTTTCTCAGCTCTATTATGCATGACTCAGCCCTAAGCTGCCAAACACTCAGGGCCATTAAAGATGACACAGGGACAGTGGCTTTGCATTTGCATGAAGATCAGTGGTGTGAACACTTGTGGGAGTATACATAATAGAAGGAGGCTTTATTAAGAATTATGCAGAAAAGTGAGAAATTGAGGAAAAATGAGAAATTAAGAGAAAATGACAGGAACTCCTGAGGGAATGGGGAAGAGGCTTCCAAGAAAGGCGCAAAGGCTGTGGCATTTTCTTGATCCTGGCAGGAACTGGACAGAGACAGAGGTAATCTGTATTGAGACTGGCTGTTCTCTGGGCTGTTGTGGGCTGGGCCAATGAAAGGCCCACAAACCCTGAAAGCCTGCAGGCCCAGTGGGGGAGATGGTCACATGCTGGTTGTGACTTGTCTACTCAGTAAGAGGTAACTGGATCTTTCTTTATCCATCTTTGACTTGTGTCTTTCCAGCTCTCGACGTCTATGATCTTAGTTTCTGGCTGACATAGCTACTTCACACCTTGCAGGTATCCTGAGTGCTGCCAGTTATGACAAGCTTTCTTTGTTCTCACAGGTATCAAAAAGTAACTTCAGTGTTTTTGGTCTATGGGATATTGTGAGATCTGTTTCCTGAAATAAGAGCAGGCTCATTAGATACCACCCTTACTTATAACTGAGGCCATTATAGTTAGCTGCATCAGAAGCAAGAATGTGTATCAAACAACAGTGCTTACATGTCTCTCCCAAGCAGGAGGCTCTCTGTCATCACTGGCCTTCCTTTTTAGAACCTGTTTCTTCTCACATCTACTTGGCTCTTTCATACCAGCTACATGTGTCTCTGTCCTTATCCTTAGTGCTTCTGCTGCTACTGTTTTAACCTTTACATTTCCTTTTTATCTTAACATCCATTCCCAGGTTCCAGACCTCATATTGCCACCTATACTACAGTGTCTTAGCATGAGAGACAGAAGTGGTTGAGAACCTGTGTCCCAAAGCTCAACCTAGTCCCTGCTGGCCTGATGGGTTACCTACAGACTGAATTACTTTTCTACTGCTATAATAAGACACATGACCAAGGAAACTTATAAAAAAATGTTTATTAGGGACTTACAGTTTAATAGGTCTAGAGTCCATGCTATCATGCTGGGAAGCTTGGTAGCAGGTGGGCAGCATAGCAGGGCGGGGGGGGGGGGCTGGTGGTGGTGAGAACTTATATCTTGTTTCATAAGCATGGAGCAGAAATCTACTTTGGAAATGGTGTGGGCTTTTGAAACCTCCAAGCCTACCCCCAGAGACATATTTCCTTCAACAAAATCATATTGGCTAATCCTTCCCAAACTGTTCAACAGGGGACCAAGTACTCATGCATGAATTTATGAGAGAACATTCTCATTCAGACTACCATATTCTACTCCATGGTTCCCAGCAGCCTAAGGCCATATCATAATGCAAAAAGTATTTAGTCTAACTTCAAAAGTCCTCATGGTTTTTTGTAGTTCTGACACAGTTTAAAAGGCTAAAGACTCTTCGGAGATTCGAGGCAATCTCTTAACTGTAATGCACTGTGAAATAGGAAATAAGTCTGTGTCAAGTTCCTTTCAAGCAGACCCATCCTATGTGGTGTTCCTCAACATCTTCCACATGGCCACCAGTCTCAAAAAATGAAGAGTCTCAAGACACAAAGTCCATCATCTTGGGTTGTCCTCACTTATGATACATGCTTTCTCCAGAGTCAGGAATGTTCTGATGGTTTAAGACTGGACCCACATTTATTCTTAGAACTGAGGTGAGTGGAGCCTGCCTGAACCATTGGCAAGAGAGTGAAAAAGATGTATTGGTATTTTTTTTTTTTTATAGAAATCTCAGAAACAGTTTACAAACAAGTGAGTTTAAGATCCCTTTGCAATTGGCCATCTGGTATACCACAATATCTCTGTGTTAAACCCTGCCTAAGAGACAGAGGTGTCCCCGTCTTTTCTGGTCTGTTACTCTGTGGGATGAGCTTTTGGAAGAAGTCCCTTGATGCATTAGTTTGATTATTGCTGTCCCTGATGCTGAGGAAAAGTTTCCTGAGTCCAAAGCACCTTTCAGGTAATGTATCCAGCCAATTAGTCTTAGAATTTATTAGGTAGTTTTATAAAATTCAGATTCTCAGATAAAACCCTAGCAGAGTTTAAGTAAAGCTATTATGACATGAGATCTATGTATTTAAATAAAATAAAACTCACCAGAGGAAACTATATACCAGATTCACCAGATATAGTTATTATAAAGTTTTAGGGCAGAAGAAGGTGGGAGGGTTGTGTCATGGCTGACTGCTAGAAAAGGAAAGTGGGTTTTCAAGGACTTCTACAACCTTCTAATATGCTGTATATTAAGCTATCCTTCACCCCAACACCCACACAGAGAACATAACTTGTCCTGACCGACCTTTTTACTCAAGGTTTTGTGTTTGACCAGAAGTGAGGAAGTAAGGAGTTTCTCAATTCTCCTCCATGATGTTCAGTTAATTGCCCACTAATGGTTTGCATTATTGACCCAGGAGCTAATTTAGGAAACTAGGGCAGGATGTGGCTGTTAAGTGGATCTGTAGCCTCATTACCTGGGGTATTGTCAGCAAGTGAGTGAGGAGAGGGGTGGATGGCTTGGCCCTTGCCATGTCATATGAAGTTATGACACAATGTCCACAGCAGTGTTTCATAAGGATAGGGCCTGATTCTGTCCTGAAGTTCCTGAACACCACAGTAATCTGATAGATGAGATAGTAGGGGGTTAGAGATGAAGTTCTATGTCCAATGGCATCAGTACTGTACTAATATGTATTAATATAATACATTTATATATAATATATTAATACATAATATATAATTAATATAAATATATAATATAATAAATATATAATATAATAAGTCCAGATCATAGTGACAACATAGCTTTTTAGTAACAGTGATTGGGTTATATGAAAGATTCTGCTGGCCTTCTGTAGTGCTGGAGACAAACACTGGTAAGAAAACACAGAACATTTTGATTGTCAGTCCTTTGTGTGTGTATATGTGTGTGTTTGTATGTGTGTGTGTTTTCACATGTGTGGAGGCCAGAGTTCAGTTTCTGGCACCACCCACCTTTGTTTCAAGATGGGATTTCTATTGGCCTATCTCTTGCTGCTTTGACTAGCCTAGCTGGCCAATGAGCCCACTGACCCACTTCTTTCTACCTCCTTGGTGCTAGGATTACAAGCTTTTACCACCCTACGCAGGTTTTTCCTTGAGTTTGGAGACTCAAGGAAAAACCTGCAATAAGGAATTCAGGTCCTTATTCTTGTGAGACAAGCACTTTACCAACTCATCTACCTGCCGAAAAGCCCCTCCCCCTTTCCAGCTTTAATCTTTTATTTTTATTTCTGAAAAACATTGGTTGGATGTCATGACAGGCAGAGGATACCTGGAGAGAGAGTCGGAGCCCTCTTAGGGCTTGTTCCTATCACCTGTGTTTTTCTTATCAACTACAAGAAAAGATATACAGAGAGAAATCTGGGGGCCTTATGAATACTTCTGAGCCTTGATGACCTATGTAGGTGACCAGGACAGATAAGAGGTGGGGCAGGAGGTAACATGGAAATAGAAGAATTAAACTTTTTTTGAAATTTTGAAACTTGGAACAAAAATGCACATTTTTAGTTGATTGCAAAAAAAAAAATACCTTACATTTGGAAGGAATCTCATAAATCTATGACTTCACAGAGAAAGGAAGAGAAGTCACCTCAGGATGCTCTAATCACAGAGGTATCATAAAGTCAGAAGGGACGAGATAACAGCCTGTCATTTGCAAGGGTAATTCGAAGGCAGGCAGCAGTGTGGAGTAAGTAGGGAAGACGTGAGTGATAATGGCCAGGATTTAAACCATGTCTCCTTTTCCTTCTGCTGTGAAAAATACCATTGCTGTGGCTCTGTGGTCACTGTTATTTATGATGGAGATAACACTTATTATCAGCCATCATAAATAATTACAAATTCAACTGTGTCTATTTTCTTATTGAAAATGTTAGACTTTGGGATATGTTTCACCTACACTCAAGGTTGGGGGCTGTGTGGATTTTCTTAATGCATTTTCAATAGGAAGTAAATCATTATGGAGCCGTGTGAGAGTCACCCACACCAAAAACCTCAGTGGCCCTTCACTTATCTCTGTCACAGATCATCAAAGGGAAGAATTATGGGAAAAAAATGGAAGGACAGAGATGTGAAGATACTTTCTCAGAACAGCACAGCAAGACAGTGGAGTGGTTGAGTCACCAGTGGATGAATCTCAGTCTTTTCTCCTCTCCCAAGACCATACTGAAGCCTGTATGTGGAACTGGGTGGGGGGAGGAGCACAACATAGCCAAAGAGAAAGACTTAGGGAACAGGAATCATTCCTGCTCAAATTACAGATGAATCCAAGCTGGGATTCAGAGTCTGTCTTTGGAGCCAGGAGGTCACACTAAAGCCTTAGAAACATCCAAGAGGAGAGTCTCAGTGAGGGATTGTCTGGAGGGCCAGATAACTGGCCTGTGGGCCTGTCTGGGAAGGCCTGTTTTAACTGCAGCCTACTGACCTGATTGTCTAGTTGATGTTCACATATGCTTTTTGCAAACTCGATACCGCTTAGCGTTTCTATTTTTGTATGATGTTTTCGGTTTTCTTCTTGCCTGGGATTGTATGCTGGTGACCGAGAGGACTGGGTGTGAGCCACATGGGAAAAGGCTTCAGCCATGCTCTTTCAAAAGCCCACCTGGGCGGCTTGGCAAGAGCTCTCTGCTTTCTGCCTCCACTGCCCTGTGAGATGGGTGAATCACACTCATGTCTCGGGGCTGTTTGAAGATCTAGCAGGGAAAAGCATAAAAGGACACTTTTATAATAATGGTTTTGGAAGCCTAGCTAGTGTCCTCTCTGTTGCCCAGTATGACAAGGAGCCAGAGGAAGAAATGCATCCACCCAAACAGATGGGCCTAGGTTTGGGTCCCGGCAGCACTCTCTGCTAGCTGTGTGCTGTGTGACTTTTTCTCAGCTGCAACGCCTCCCCCCTCCATGATGAATCCTCAAGTCTCAGGAAAGAATAAAACTTGCAAGTCCCGAGAAGCTCCTAAAATGCACATATTTTGCACAGCCCTTCCCCAGGGCTATGTCTGAGTGAGAATTTCTAGGGACCCTCAGACCAGAGAAACCATGTGCAAGTCACACAGGGAGCCCCAGGAATGCAGCTTTTGTGAGTGGCCATCCATGCTGGATGGGTTTTTTGTTGATATAGCTGTCATTGTTTTCATTTACCCCAGAAAGTAAGTAACCCCAGAAAAATCATTGGTCCACTAAGCTAGATTGAGTTAAATGATGTCTTTGGTCTCTTGTCCGGGATGAATAGATTGCTCATGTCTCCCCAGGAAAAGTAGGACCCACAGCCACCTGCTGAGCTTCTCCAGAACTTCCATTTCCTCTCTCTGAGGCCTGGGGTAAGGACCCCTCCCTTCTGAGAATGTGCAATGGTAAAAGGACACATTTACATCAAATGCCTTGAACCTAGCAGGCACCTAGAAAGACTTTCTCCTCTTCCATTGAGACCTGCTCCCTTTCCTCTGGCTAGGGAGAAGAGGCCGCTTTTGCGTTGAACCCATGGCACAGATAGAGACTTTCCTCAGCATGACTGGCCCTGAAGCTGTAAGAGTTACTCTTCAATTCCTGGCTGCAAAGCATTGAGTGACAGCAGGCAAGGCAGCAAGTAGGATGGAGACGCCTCACCTACAACTCCTGAGGTGAACTCTCTAGGCCAATGTGGCAGCAAGCAAAGAGAAAAGATTATCAACATGCATATTGCTTTTAAAATGTGAGCTCCCTGGAAAGAAAGCAGTTTACAAAAGAAGACAGGAATGCTGTCACACCTAAAACACACCAGGACAGCTGGACAGTGAAGCCAATGCTCACACTCTAAGGTATCAAGAACACATGGAGTAAGATGGAAAAAGATAACTTTACTTTTTATTTTATATTTGGCAAATAGAACAAAATTCTGCTCGTGTACATCAGCCCTGATGCTCTCACATGTCACTCTAACATTTGGGTGTTAGAGTCGGCGCTCAGAACAGAAAGCTTCACTCCGATATCGGGCCACACAGAAGCTTTATTTAGCATGAGCTCGTGGGTCACCAGCACGAGAAGAGGCTGGCAACCCCGAATCTAAGGCTCTCGGGCCTTTTATAGGTCGGTTCTACCGAGGTGGGGGAGCGGGGTCATCTAAGGTGCAGCCATCTGGCCGGGCCGGATGTCCTTGTGATTTTTCTCGGGATCTGGGTGGGTAAGCAAGTTCTGGGTTATCTTGGGTTCATCAAGTGTTTTTGCAAGCATGGCGGGCTAACTTCATTTCGGCGGGCTAACTTCCAGGTGTATGGCCTAGATAGCGTGGGAGTAGGGCGCAATACTTTTTCACTGAGTCTACCAGAGTTGGGGGGGGTCTTTTGTTCCCTTCATAATGGCCTTTCAGGGGAGCCAAGGCAGCTAGTGCAACTAGAGACCTATATGTTGCACCTGCAAACATTTGACTGTTAAACCCATCAAGTTGATGGGTAACTGAGTGGAAAGGCTTCAGTCTTCCATCTCACAGACAAACCTGCTACCAACCTCAAGATTTGGGTTTGCATGTAGGGTCTGGGCTCCTGACAAGTTCATGGGGTGGTAGATATGAGGAGAGACCTGGCTCTTGTTCCCTAGGCCCTCATCAGCCCCAGCTTCCTACATCTCCTCATGAAAAGGCATCCATACCTGGTTATGAATGTCCTGACCCTAAATTTGTCTGAATTAGCAAACCACTGCCTCTAGCCATCCCTTGGGCTCATGTGTGTGAGGAATACTCTCTCTCTCTCTCTCTCTCTCTCTCTCTCTCACACACACACACACACACACACACACCAATGATGGGACATTCTCTTTGGAATGGATATAGAAAAGCCTGTCCCAACTGTCACAGGGGACTTGGGCCATGTAGCTGGAATTCTGAGAATGTAGCAGATGTGGACACCTGGAGGAAGAACAAAGACCACTGAAGTGTCTAAAGGCTTCAAGGCTCGCATGATGTGTTTTCATACATCTTCACAGCAATGGACAGGGTTGGAGGGTGGAGGCTCTATAGCAGTGTCTGTCCAGATCTTGTTCTGTGTCTTTGGAACACACACACACACACACACACACACACACACACACACACACAAACACACACCTCCCTTTTCCTCATCAGTGAACTCAAGAGCCTCTTTTCTAATCTCTGAAGTGAAACTCAGTTGCTACATTTGTGACAATTTATGAGAAACTTTGATTTTTGTGCAAAAGTTAGAAGTCATTTAAAATCAGGAAGCCAAGGCAGGAGGTTCAGCATGAGTTCAAGGCCCTCACAGGGATATAGAATGAAACCCTATTTCAAATACCCACCCACCCAAACAACTCCAAATTTCTTCTCATTTGGAAACAGTTCTCTTGTGTTTTTGATCACTAAGAGGGGAGAAAAGGTTGGGGCCAGAGGTTGCCAGCCATGAAATATTTGGCTTTTATTGCTAATTGTCTGTACAAAGTGGTTATGTAATGGAGATTTTGAGTATAAACACTCAAGTCTTTTTAGCCTTTCATTCACTGGTGTGAATAACAAAAACCAGCAAATGCAATCAGAGTTCATTTAAATGGTAATTCTAATTTGTACTTACCACTTAGCCTCAAAGCTCTGATATTTCTAGGTTAAAGCGCCTACAGCCCAGGTTCCTTCTGCTGCCTCTGGTGCATTCACTCTGCTGCTAATGGCTCTTTCCTTCAGTTTATTTCTTCCACATGTCATCTTTTTTTTTTCCACAAGAGAGGAGAAAATGAGTTTCTTTAGAAGGTGTATTAATCTACCTCTGCACACATCGACACACACAAAAAAAATCCATCATCAGGGGCAACTTGTTGAGGATGTTGAAGGACCCCAGATAAGGTGGGTCATGGAAAAAGAAGATGACAGGGGGAATTCTGTGCTTTAAGAAAAATAGATTTGGGTTGACCTTAAAAAAGAAAAAAAAAAACCTTCTATTATTTCAGATTCAGGCTTACTTAGAGCAAAAATGGAAAATTGCTTTATGAATGCTGATTTTGCCCTTTCCAGGAGAATCGTCCCTGTTTAGAAGTGATTGGTCTGTACAGGGTAGTTGCTTCCTTCAGATTCTGGCTAAAGAGCTCTTTGTATATGGGGTGGGGTGGGTCTTCCATGCTCTGTAGAGTGCTCAGATGTATCCTGAGTCCCCTCCCTCTTTCATTAGTGATACCTTGCTATGGGTTGAATTGTGCATTTCCAAATTAAAACAAAAGTCCTTGTCCTGGATCCTCCTCAATGTGACTTTATTTAAGAATAGACTTTTATATGTGCAATTGATTAAAACAAACTTGATCAGTAGGGTGGGTTTTGGAACAGGTCTGGTAGCTCAGTCAATAAAGTGCTTTAACCACATAAATGTGAAGACCGAGTTTGATTCCTTAGACATCACATTTAAAAGGATGGGCATGGTGGTGCAGACTTGTGAATTGTAAAGGTAGAAATAGAAGGATCCCTGGGGTGCACTGGCTTGTCATCCTGGTCTAAACAGCTAGCTCCTGGTTCAGTGAGAGACCCTGTCTCAAAAATAAACAACAAAGCAAGGACAGCTTCTCAAAAATCATACCTGATGTGGTCCTGTGGCTTCCACATAGACGTGGGCACATGCACACATACACATGTACACGCACACACATCTATACATATCCATGTACACACACACACATGCACACAGACATACACAGACATGCACATACATCAACACATATATACACACACACACTTCCTTTTAAATTAAATACAAGGAGTGTTTGAGTACAGGCACCTGGATGCTGAGTGAGTGACATTATGGGAAAGAAGCTGGCTCATGGTGATATCTATCAAGGAGCATAAGAAAGCCAGGTACAAGGAAGAGACAGACTATGGCGGCCTTTACATGGATGCTCCTGGGGAGTCCCAGTCCCCATATCTAGAACTGTGTGACATTAACAGTTCTGTGGTTCAAAGGTCTTGAGCACAGTACTTTGTGACTGACAGTGGACCTAGGAAATTATGTTTCTAATTGCAAATACTGAAAATGCCCCCAGGGTTCAGTAGTTGTGCAGGGCCCATGGAGACCCCTGAATTTATTATGTGTTCTTTCATGAGGGAGGGAATGTTTGCAGCCTCTGGTCTCAGTTCTCCTGGAGCACCTTTGAGCTAAGGACACGTCGCCAGAACTAACTCTTAAACACTACAGCAGCCCTAACTCTCCTGGGCAATGCTCGCCATGTCTAATTATCTAAGCTTCGATACAATTATCTGTTTGCTCGGTCTGAGCTTGGTCCACAGCCTTTGGTACCATAACTAACCACAACAGGTATTCAATGTGTATTTGTTGAAAAATCATTGACAAGTCATTTGTCATTTGTGAAGATGCTTTCTTATCTAAAAAAATAAAAATATTAATAGAGATCAGGGAGAAGGAATCTGCTTTGTCCTCAAAGCCTGCTATAACTGAATAATATAGACTGAATGGCTTATTCATAAGAGAAATTTGTTTCTTGCTTTAAAAAATGTTTATATATGTGCTTGTGTGCAGACATGAGGATGCACATATGTGTGTAAGTATGCTTACATGTACATACCAATGCATGTGTGTGCACCTGTGTTTAAAAGCCACAGTACAATCTCATTAGCCCTCCCTGGGAATGCCTCCCACCTCCTTTGAGAAAGGGTCTCTCTGTGGCACTATATTTTGTTTCAAATAAAGCTTGCCTGAAGACCAGAGGACAGAGCCATCCACAGAGTTAGCCACAGAGGTCAGGCTGTGGTGACATACACCTTTAATCTTAACATTGAATCTTTGTGAGTACAAGACCAGTTTGGACTACAAGAGATTAATCCAGTCCAAAAGAGAAACAGAGCCAGGCAGTAGTGGCACACACCTTTAATTCCAGCATTTGGGATTATACACCTTTAATCCCAGCACTAGGAAGGTTGAAATAGGCAGTGATATGGCTGGGTAGAGAAAGGAACATAAAGTGAAGGGGATGAGTTCAGCTCTTCCCCTCCCTTCCCTTCCTTAGTCTGAGGATTCATGGAGACAAGATCTCTTTCTTTTGGAGAATTCAGGAGTAGTGAGAAGTTTCTCTTGTGGCTTTTTTCTCTGCTTCTCTGGGGCAAACTTTATTTCTTAGATTACAAGCAATATATTAGCACATCTCTCAATGGACTGGACCTTATCATCTCATCAAGTTGACTATGCTGCCAGAGGTTCTCCTGTTTCTGCCTCCCCAGCACTGGGATTATAAACCTAATCACACCTAGCATTTTTGTGTATGATGGGGATTGAACTTCGGTCCTCATGTTTGCAAGATAGGTCCTTTACTCTCTGAGCTCTGCTTTTCACTTTTTTGAAGGCAGAGAAGCTGAGTCACAGCACCAGCAAGTTCAGTGTCTGGTGAGGCCAGCATCCTTGTGGTATCATCTCACTGTGAACAGCTGCTAGAAGGAAAAGGCAGTTCTCTTAGCCCTTTGTTAAAAACGGGACCTGGCTGCATTTGCATGGGCCCCATCATATGGTCTGATTGCTTCTTGTAGTGTCCACCTCCTAGTAAGTTGGGAGTTAAGGTTCAGTATGTGGATTGCTGCCCCAAGGTTCAGACTATAGACAGATCCTCTCTTCTATGTACCAGCATCTAGATGACCCAGAGGAGAACCAACAACAGCTCATTAATATGTACATCTCACATATGCATGAGTGATATACAGGGCTTGAAAAAGTGACCCAAGAATATGATAGGGCTCCATGGATGAAGGTACTTGACACAAAGCCAAACTGGACCTGAGTACTGTGGGACTATGTTTTGGTACACTGTAAATATTTGTCCCTCCTACTGGTTTAATAAAATGTTGATTGGCAAGAAGGCAGACAGGAAGTGTGGGTAGGGCTACAAGACTAAGAAAACTCTGGGAAGAGGAGGAGTCAGAGTGATGCCAGCAGACACAGAGGAAAGAAAGCCAGGATGCTGCTCTGAGGAAAGGTACTAAGCCACATGGCTAAACAAGATAAAAATAATGGGTTGAGTTAAAATGAAAGAGCTAGCAATATGCCTGAGCCATAGCTCAGTAAGCATAAAATTAATTAGTGTAAACTTTCGTATTATTATTTGGGGAAAAGCAGCAATGGAGCTGCAAGGGGGTCTGAACCTTGGGGCTAGGCCACAAAGACCAGGCCAGAAACTTCATACTACACCTGAGTTCCATTTCTGAGTCCCCCACGGTGGTAGGAAGAAAGAAACTGAGTTTTATAGGTTATCTTCTGCCCTCCACACATGACCGTAGCATATGTATGTGCACATGTACATATGCACACATATACAGAGTAAGCAAATAAAAATGTAATTTAAAAAAAGAAATGGCTTAGGCCTAGCCTCACCTAAGCTCTAGGCTAGCCAAGGCATTATGAAACCTTGTCTCCAAAACCAAAAAATAAACTACAATAAAAAAGAAGTGGTCCAGATTTCAGGCTTATTCTGCACTGTCAACAAGGAGCAGTAGGTTGTGGAGGAATGACAGAAGTCAGGGAAGAAGAAAGACTCTGTGGTCCCCAAAGGGGAGAAAGCATGGGATGGAAGTACAGTTTTAGTGTGTTTGTAGACTGCCCCCATGTCTCTGGGCTGCGGAGGACCTACAACTTTAGGAGGAATTTATTTCCAGCCTGTAAGTGGAAAGGGGAGGGAGGAGAAGGTGGGTGGTTTCTGCATCTGTGCTTCTTGATTGCTTTCAGGTACATTTGGGGGTGACATTTGGGCTCCCTCAGTGTTCCGTTCACTGCATGAATGCTGTGGTGTGTGGAAAGCATGTGGGAAGTGCCGGTTGCCGGCTTTCTTCAGGGTCCTTTTGTGTCTGGTTCTGCAGACCTGACAGTATACAGAACCCTTGGCTTTGTGTCCCTGCTCTGAATTCTGGCACAGTGCAGAGCCGGCGTGTGTAACTTGTTTTGACAACCCCAGGTAATCATTTGTCATTAAGAGCTACTGTGGAAGCCTGACCCTCTCTGGGGAAGTTTCCATGGTTTCAAAGGCCTCATCACTAAACAGTCCCGAAGAAAGAGCCTCTTGCAATTGCCATTAAGGCCATACTTGTCACCCTGGGAAAAGTTAATGGACAGAAACATATTGATGTGTTAACAGTCTCAGACCTTTCCCCTAAGTAAACCTTTTAGGTAGTGAGGGTTTGTTCACCTTAATTAAAATTTTTTTGATGGCCTCATCTCCTCCATTACTCTATGGACATGAAGACGTGAGGAAGGTTAAATTTTTTTCTTCTTCTTAAGGAAATTAAATTTTAAAACTCACCCTTCTTTAAATAAATCCTTTGTTTGCTTTATTAAGCAGAGAAGACCGCTGGCTATTCATTGTCAATTAAACATAGGTGTTAATTAAAATAGCCATACACAAGCACTCCCAGGGATTAGTCTGTCATTTAGAACTGGTCTTTGAAGATGGTGGAGTCACAGTACATGCCCTGGGGTGCTCCTGTTACCCTGGGACATGGGAAGACAGTCTGAAGGATATGTTTGCTGTGTGTGTGTGTGTGTGTGTGTGTGTGTGTGTGTGTGTGTGTGTACAGTTGCATGTGTCCAAGGTAGCACATGGAGGCCAAAGGATGTCTTACTTTAAATTCTTTGTCTTACCCACTTAAGATAAAGTAACCCAGAGCTATCCTAGTGGCCAGTAAGCCCAATGGTTCTCCATCACTTCTCCACACAGCAATGGGCTTTCAGGTGTATGTTTTCAATGCCTTTTTATCTGGGTGCTGGGAATTTGATCTCAGGCCTTCATGCTTGTGCACTTGCTCTTACTCACTGAGCCACGCCCCCCAGACCCCTGATATGCCAACTTTAAATAGATCCTTTCACCAAAAGATGAGCCATGTTGTTGGGTGACATGAATTAGTACCGCCCAAGGGTTAGATCCTATCTTCAACCTGTAATCTCTATATGACATGTGAACTAAGATTGCTTTGACAGTTTTAAATATTTGAGTGTAGCTAACAGAGTTGTAGCACATGGAAACGATTATGAAATTCAAATCTGAGTGTCCAGGAATAAAGTTTGATTGACATGTAGTCATGACCATGCAATGACTGTCTATGGGTCTAAGGCAGACTCCTGATTTCAATGAACATCTTGACACTGGTGTTTAACCTGAGTGTACTCCACACACATGCACACACATGCACACACATGTACATGAGCCTCCATATAAGTGTGGAGAACTATTTACTTCTGACATCTTACTGAAAAAATCTTCCAGGCTCTAAGACATTTTAAAATCATGCTTATTCCTTGAGCAGTAAACTAATTAACAATGATATAATTTACCTGGTCTGCTAAGCAACTAAATAAGTTTTATGGGCAGTGAGTGTTTTATGATGACATGGGATTTGTGGCAAGCACTTTACCCACTTGGAAGTGCCCAGGAGGCCAGAAGAGAGGATCAGATCTCCTGGGACTGGAGTTGGAGTCATGAACTTCTGTGTGGGTGCTGGTAACTGAACTTCCTCCACTAGAGAACAAGTGCTAGTCACTGCTGAGCCTGCCTGCCAGCCACCAGTGCTCACTCCTTTGTGTTGTTTGGAATCTTCCACTGCAGGTCATGCCATAGTTCACAGCTGATGGGCCTCTGGGTATTTTCTAATTTGGGACAACTGTGAATGAAGTTACTGTGCACATTCACATACAACAACATGTGTCATGTCTTCAGGAAACACCCAGGAATGGCACTGTTGGCTCTTGCAGTAAGCATGCAGGCTGCTTTATAAGAACCTGTCAGATTGGGAGAGGGCTCAGTTGGCAAAGTATTTCCCAAGCAAGCATGAGGACCATAGTTCAATTCCCAGACCTATGCAGAGAAGTCAGGGCTGACGTTGCATGCTTATAAACCACAACACTGGGAAGGAAGAGACAGAAAGGGTCCTGGGGTTCACTGGTCATACAGTCTCAGTAAGTATGCAAACTCCAGGATAATTAAGGACCCATATTAAGAAAGGAAGTGTGGCTAGGTAGATGGCTCAGTTGGTAAAGCCAATATTGCACAAATGTGAGGACCTGAGTTCAAATCCCCAGAGCCCATAGAAAATCTGGACACAGCAGCTTGTGTCTGTAAAGCTAGTGTCACTATGGCAAGATGGGAGGCTGAGGCAGAATGTTTCCTGGAAGCTCTCAGGCCAGCTAGCTTGGTGAACACAGAGGCAGACACTATGAGAGCCTGTCTCAAAAGTGGGAGGCAAAGATCAACACCTAAGGGGGACCCTTGACCTGTGCTTGAGTGCCAAGGAACATGCATATCTGTACTCACACCTACAAATGTGCATGCACATACACGCCTGCACAAGCATGCATATACTACACACACATACACTCACACATACTCACACATTCATATACCACACACACTCAAGCACACACACTCACATAAACACATAAACACATACATACATTCACACACATACACCACATGTACAAGTATACACACACCACACATATGTACATATAATACACACACATACAAACATACACACACACACTCAGATACCACACACAAGCACACATGCATGCATGTACTGGATACTGACAGTTTTTAAGTGACTGTGGCATTTTTGCTGTCCCTTAGCATTTGATAAAAGTTGGAACATTCTCATCTCACCTCCCTCTCCTTTTTTTTAATGACAATCCCAAAGGGTGTAACACATCATAGTGTTTTTCTTGTTGCTGCTGTTGTTTTCTTTTTCTGCTTATTATGGTAATATGCACAAGCTCTGGAGTTGGCCACCTTGACCATTTTGAATACATAGTTTAGTGACTATGTGTAGCTACCACTACCATTTATCCACAGAATTCCTCCAAGTTCTCTTCCATCCTGACCTTTGCCACCAGGATCCTACTTCCTGATTCTAATCTTGACTACTATTGGTGTCATGTTAGTGGAATCTTATGACAATTTGACATTCTGATGGGCTCATTTCACAGTATAATGTTCTCAAGCTTCATTCAGGTTGGAATATATTACAGACCTCTTTCCTTTTCCAGGCTAAATAATACTCCATTGTATGGATAGACCATTGATTACTGCTTGGGTTGTACATTTTAGAGATAGACAATATTTCAAGGTGTTTTCAACTCATATTTTCCTAATGTTAAGTATTTTCTGGCCACCATATTCTTATTTCCCATCTTACATAGAAGGGTCAAAAATCTTTCACCCATTTTATTGTGGTGACCTTATTAAGTTTTAAGAGATTTACATATAATTTACATACAAATCTTATATATTGAAGTTAAGTATTTTTTCAAGTCCATTGTTTGACTTTTTCTTTCATTTAAAGCTACATATTATTGTGTGTGTGTGTGAACACTTCTGTGAGTGCTTTAAAAATAGTCGTATTTTTTTCCCAGGGTATTGAACACAAGGCTTTGGGCAGGCTAGACAAATATCTTACCTCTAAGCTAAATATCAAGCTCTGTACTGGTAACATTTTACTTGAGTTTTAAAATTTACATTTAAAAAATATATTTTTTGGGGGGTGATGCTTATACCACTGCCTGTATGTGCAGGAGAGAACAATTTACGAGAATCAATTCTCTCTTCTACCCTGCGAGTCCTTGGGATCAAACTCAGGACATCAGGTTTAGTAGCAAGTTGAGCCACCTCAATGGCTGTGTTTCTTTAATTTTGTAATAAACCTTTGCATAACAAGCATAAACACACACATAAGCACACACATATATGCACGCATATGCAAGCACATGCATTCATACAGTAACGTATCATTTCATCTTTTCTTTCTCTCTTAAGTTTGTGTCTCCCAGTTCAGTGGTTACCCACAAAATTATCCAGTTTTACATCGATTTGCAACTAAGTGTTGGGTAATGTACTTTGTGCAATCCATTTTTCCTGTGTGATTAAAATCAATAAAGATGTAATTTATGGAACAATTGCATATTCAAGTGTCTTTCTGGAGTAGTTATATTCTGTCACTCAGTGTTGGCCATGCGTGCCCTTTGATAGTACAGGAGTATGCCTCAGCTCTGGTCTGGCCACACACTGATTCTCCCTATCTTCTGTTAGCAAGATGGAAATCATGATTGCACCCCACTCCATCCCTTTATGCAGCCTGCTTCGACCCTGTGCTGTACCCCTTCCCTTGCTGCCCTCCCCATAGTGCATCCATGAATTAAACTAGATCATTGGATTATTAGAAGCTAGATTCATTAGATCAGAGCCCTTGTGATCTAATTTAATTGTCTCTGGAAATGGCTTTGTAAATACAGTCAACATTAATTAGCATTGCAGGAGGCTTCAAAGACACTTGAACCCATGAGCATCTCTCTCCCCTTGAGTGCAAGACCACAGTCACCTGAGCCATCTCTGATGCTATGTGTGTAAATATTGCTTGTAGAGGAGAATGTAAGTTCCCAAGGGGGAAGGGTTGTGGTGCTTTATCCTGGAGATTTGGAGGAATGAGGCTTGCTTTGCCGGAAGTACCAAATACTGAGCTAGAAGCACTGCACTGAGCCCAGGCCTTTTCTCCTTGCTCCATAGGACTGACTATAAGAAATTGTTCCACTGACCTCCTGAGGCCTTTGGACAATTGCCCAAGAAAATCACCTAGACTAGTGGGATATTCTCAAACACTGTTGGCAGGAATGGAAGTTATTTCAGCCATGTGGAAGGAGGCCTGGAAAGCTGTTAAGATTATAAACATCTACCCAGCCATTCCTCACCTTAGTGGTCACCCTGAAGACAGGAATGATCCAAGTGAGTCAAAACTTCAAAGACAAAGATTTGTACTTAGTGCACATTGGGGTTGGAAAAGAAACTGAGAAATTCCACAAGGGCTAGAGAGTTGACTTAGCAGCTAAGAGAAGTTGCTGTTCTAGCCCCATGCTGGAGTTTGTTCTCCAGTATCCACATCTGGCAGCTCACAAACCTCTGGAACTGTAATCAGTTTCAGGGTACCTGGCCTCCATAGGCATTATACTCACATGGTGCACATACATGGAGGCAAATACACCCACATATATAAGATTGAAAAATAAAAATAAATCTTTAAAAGAAGAAAACACACAAACATTTATCAGTACATAAGTGTTTAAATGTTGGGTACCCACAAAATAAATTTAGATAATCTGTGTGTGTTTATATGTGTGTGCATATGTGCATGCAGGTGTACATGTATGCATGTGGAGATCAGAGGTTGATATAAAATATCTTCCTCGATTGCTGTCCTGGACTTCTATTGTTTTCACCTTCTCAGTACTGGGATTACAAGTGCAGGCTACCATTTTTTTTTTAACTTAAACATGGGTCCTAGGGATCAAACTCTACTTGCCTTCATGCATGCACAATAAATACTTCACTGAATACTCCATTTCTTCGGGCCTACCTACTTAGACAAATTTTAATGAGGTAATAATAGCAGTTCACCCCAGAAACAGCCCTATAAAAGTAAAATAGAAGAGATGTAGGAACTCTGCATGTCAATTAAGTGAACAAGTCAGGAAACACGATCTCCTTTATTGGGTGTGACAGCTTCTCATAGGGAGAAGGCTCTACAGGATTCATATCTGGAAAGATTCAGATCTGGGAGAATGTGCATCTGTAAGGACAGACCTCAGGACAAAAGCAAAGGTGGTTATGATGGGTACCTGCCTTTCATGGTGTGTCTTCTGGTCACAAATCTAATCCCTATAAAGTAACTTGAGGGTTTTGCAGAGAGGGTAGGTTGTAGACTCGGGACATAGGAGCATAGCGACTACCAAATGAGAACTCAGAAAAGTCAGCATTTATTGAGCACGTACTTTATGCCAGGTGTCTTCTACATTCTCCAGTTAGGTTTCAGAGCAACCTCTGGAAGTTAGGGGAACACTCAAGCTCCTCAGGATTGGGTAAGCTTTTTGGAGAGAAGTAGGATTAACTCACAGGCTGAGCTTCGCTGCCCCTGGAGGCTGTCACCATTGCTGGTAAGTTTATTCAAATGTCAACAGCTCTCCAGGCCTGAAACAGAACCACTTGCTCCATTATTTTTGTGGCGTTCCCTTCCCACACCAGAATGTATTACTCAGAAAATCCCCTGGGCCTATAAGGAATGCTGAATCCTATGAACCTCACATAGAAAATCAGACTCTATAACCTCAGAGGGCCCCAGGACTTCTGATCAGAAATCCCAGAATGCACTTCTGGTCATTGGTTTCCTTTTGCAGTATGGATGGAGAGGATGCTGGGGGTATGACCATCTATGTGCAGTAGGAAGAGAGATCTTGTGTGGGAAGTTGTTTTTGTGAAGTTGAGAGTAGTCATAGTGCTGGTTAAACCTGCTTGGGAAGCCAAGGCTTCATCAAGGAAGCCAATTTAGGTTACTGGAATCTTCTAAATGAACAGAACAGTAATACCAGCTCCATGCTCCCTCTAGCTTAGCCTGGGTACTCACCACATCAAAGAGTCATTGGTGGCATAGCTTTTCTGCTATTTCCTGCTGCCTTGACTCTTCAGTAATGATAATTGATGCTCCAGTAGCTAACCTGAACCATAGAGTGCCTTGAGAGTGGAAAGGAATTAACCCTGGGCCATGAAGTCTCTCACTGCCCTTTAGTCCCAGCAGTTGGACACCTCTGGCCTTCACATGCTCATCTTGACAAGTAGTGTGAGTTACTATCCAGAAAGAATTTAGGTGGGCTGCTTGTGATCATCAGCACATTCAAGAACAGATGCTAAACTCATTCCTCAGATGGTTTCCTCCTCATTTTCTTTGCATCTTGAACATGGTAGTGCTGTCTCGGGGAACACAGATAAGGCACTAGAGCATCAGTAGTTCCAGCCCATGATGAGGATAGCAGCAGCTGCTCCATCTCTCCATTTGACTTAATTGTGTTCAGATTCACCCAGGAGATACACTTCTCGATGTACATGTGAGACTGTCTTCAGAAAGGTCTATCCAAAGGAAGACCTACCCTGAATGTGGGCAGCACCATTCCATAGCTCACATTCTGAGATAAATAAAGCAAGACACAGGAGAAAGGCCCCCAAGAGTCAGCATACTCCTCTCTTGGCTTTCTGGTCCTAACTGTGAGCAAGCAACCTCAGGACCCACTCCTACAGCTATAGTCCATCTCCAAGCCATGCCCTCCCCACAGGATGGTCTTGCATCTTATTTTGTCATGGGAAACATTAAAGTAATTAATGTAGCAAGATGTCAGGCCAGCTGGAAGCTAACCTTGTTTCATTATCACCTTTATCTTTTAGAATGGGACATTTTTTATTGAACCCATTTCACAGATGGAGAAATGGAGGCTGGAACATAAAGAGTCTCTTGCCAAGGGCTCTCAAGAAGCCAAGAGCAGCCTACCCTCCCTTGGTAGATTCTACTTCTCTCTGAGAGGCTTTCCTGTTCCTCTCCAGTAGAGTTCTTCCATTCTTCTTACAGCATCCAGCTGCCAGGTCAGCCAGCTATGGGTACAGAGCTGTCCTGTAACACCACCCTACCCATGTGTATGGGAGTTGGGGATAGATGAGATGGTAGAAAAGCATCTTACCACCGAGACCCCTTTCCAAACAAAACAGAGCTTTTTAACTTGGTGCTCAAGCTAAGTAGGTGATTAAATGGGTTTTCCTTTGCCAGTGGTTAATGAGGGTTGAATTAACCTCAGCAGTTACAGTGTGCGCCTCTGATGCTGGGTCTCTGCTTGCAATAGAAAGCCAACAGGGAGTGACAATTGCAACATTATGTAAATGACCACCAGGAACCCAGTTGCTGCTGACAACCAGAGAGTTTTCTATTGGTCTATGGCTCCTCTTCCTGAAATCCTCCAACACGCTGCCCAGACCCCTACTTCTTGTCCTGTTTGCTCCTTACCATAGTTCTAAGGGCAAGAACATCAGGCTTCCCCCTGAGTCCCACTGAGGCTGTGCCTTTAAATGACTATACAACATACAGGCATCTGTATTAGAGCCTCTGCAGGATCCCCTTCCTTCCGTGCCCCTAACCTCCCATCTCCCCGGCTGCCTCCTTACCAATGCCCACCTTATGGATAATTCTGATTATAGTTTATTGTGTTTTTACTTGGCTTATACTTCCTAAAAAAGAGGATGGGCTCAATTGTGTAGACAGATTACAAACAGGGTTCCATTGGGTTAGAACAGAAGGGAGTCTCCCTCTCCAGCCCCTCCCTGTGCCTTGCTTAATCTTTCTCACTCTGTCTCCTGAGCAGGGAAGGCATGGGCGAGGGAGGGGCAGAGTTTATGATAATGTCAGAGGCTGCTCATATCATGCCAGACCAGGAAGCAGAGAACATGATAGGAACCAGGAGCTGACCATTGTCTTCAACGGCCCTCTCCTAATGACCCACTTCTCCCAGCTAGGCCTTATTTCCTATGGGTTCCCCAACTTTCCCAGATAGCACCATCATCTGGGCAGCACGTATTTAAAGTATCATCTAAAGCAGGGCATTTCAGACTCAACCCCTAGCCCTGTTCTTCCAAGGCTGCAGTCATGCCTACCCCATCAACTCTGCCCTACACAATGCTAGACCACTGTTTTATCACACACCAGAAAGTGTACCTGGAGAACAAGTCCAATCAACTTCTCTATGCTGTTAAATAAGACAAATAGCGTGTTTTCCCTTTTATAGATGTAATTTTTGGGAGGAAATAGCTTTCTTAAGTGAGCACATGGATAAGGCAGAATTCAAACTCAATTGTGATTGTCAACTTGATCCAATCTAGAACCACCTGGGTAGAGTCTCACCGGTTAGCCTGTGAACCTGCTTACACATCCTTGATTACATAAATGTAGGTGGGGAGAACCGCCCACTTTGAGCAGCATCATACCCTAGGTTTGGGTCCTGAACTATATAGGAGTTGGGAAGGGTAATTTGAGCACTAAGCATACATATATTTATCGCTCTTTGCTTTTGCTGTGGATGCAATGTGATGGGCTGTTCCTGCTGCCTTGAATTTCTTGTTGTGATGGACTGTACCCTTGAAATTGTGAGCTAAAAATAAATCCTGTCTCCCATAAGTTGATTTTTGGAGGGTGCACTATCCCAGCAGTAAAAGTGAAGCTAGGACAGCCGGGTTTGCCTGATCCTAGGGTCTTTTGAAGGCTTGTAGGGAGTAGAAGAGGAACAGTGGACAGGATGGTAATAGTCACTGTTCCTAGCTGGAGCTGTCTTGGTTGTCCTGCGTTCCTTCTTTCAGGCATTATGCTGTCTCTTTTACCTCTAGTGGGTGCACACCATTTCATCAGAAAATTGAAAAATAATTTTATGAGAAATTTTAATCATTCTTACTATAAACAGAAATTCAATATAAAGGCAGATTAATGGTTGGCATGGGAATGTATGCCACGAAGTGATTGGAGTCCATTTATCCTTTTAAGTAGATTGGATGCTCTCCTTGCACATGGTGTTTGCCTAGCAAAACCTCTCTCCCTAAACAGGGCCAACATAAATGTGATCCTGATCACTACTGGGTTAGCCTAGTTCTTGAAGCTCCTCTCCATCTCTAGAACTCAGAGGCAAAGGTCTGTTTCTAGCAGTGCCCACATCCCTCAGAACAGCCAAAGGACACTAAAGGGACTTGAAGAAATAAAATAAAAAAAGACCAACTGTTATTCTTATCATCTTCAGGTATTAAACACCTCATTGCTCACACATACAACATTATTTCATGGGACCAGCACTCAGGAAGCAGAAGCAGGTGGATCTCTGTGAGTTCAAGGCTTGCTTGGTCTATACAGTAAGTGGCAGAACAGCCAGGCCTACATAGTGAGATCCTTTCTAAAACAAACAAATAAGCAAACACAAGTTAGCATGGAACCCCCAGATGGGCCCAAAGTTAACTTTTACTAGCACACAGTTTAGGGGCCCAGAAAGTCACACATATAACCAACCACCCCAGAAGCTCCATGGTACTACTCAGAGGAATTTGCTGTTGGTTATTAATTGAGCCAAAGCTGTTCCCACTGAAGCTCTGGACAGAGAAAGCATGGAGGAGGTCATAGTTCTTGCTGTCTGAGCATCACCCTATGGCCTTTGGTTTGCAAACCCACATAACTCCCTCTGTTGGTGATCATGGTTTTCCCAGACTGGCCTGCCTTGTGACATCTTCTAGGTCCTTCTTTTGCTCCTGTTTTCATGGTTGGAGGTTCTTGTAGACATCTGCTTGGGCCTGCAAGTGTAGTATGTGTACCTGTTGTATTCTAGCATCTTCCAGTAGCTGTGCTATTTATCACAGGACACTGTAACTAAGCAATACAGAAAGGTATTTACTCTCTCCTCTGGAGGCTGGAAGTCTGAGACCAAAATGTCAGTTGGGTCAATTTCTTGTTCTTTGACTTGTTGTGGCCATGTTTGCCATATTGTAGAGCTGACTTCCTGTGTCTTAACACACTCTTCTAAGGACATAAGTCAGATTGGGATCCACCCTCAAAATCTCGGCAGCCCTCTTTAAAATCAACACAGTTTGGCATTCAGGGCTTGGGATTGCCAGCAAATGAGTTGAGTAGAGGGTGTGGTCAGCTGAAACACCAACTACAGTTCCCTGCAAATTTAGGAGCTGAAAGGATACAGATTCTCTGTAGGTTAGTAAGTTAGGTGTCTCTGTATCAAGCTCCACTTACTGCAAAAAGATGCTTCTTTGACAAAGGCTAAGAGGTTCACTAGTCTGTGGGCCTGAGGGTAAGCCACCAGAGGTCAATCTAACACTATGTCAACTGAGAGGAATAGTAGGCATAGGTTCTCCTCTGGGGCCTGGGACCTTTCTCATCTTGAGATCTTGGCCCTGGTAACATGCCAAGAATTGGTTCTGTCTTGTAAAATGGGCCTCAAGTTTAATCAGAAAGTAGTTATCTCTATAACATCCATGCAACTACTGCAGCAGTAGGCATATCTTGGCAGGTTGTTGCAGCTCACAGGTTTCGTAGCTGGAGAGGGGAGGGAGGAATTGGAAGGTAATAGAAGGTGAACATATACATATATACATATACAAAGTATTCGGACAATTCAAAAGGAATACCAATGTCTGTCTTAGAGTTCTGCTAGTGCATGTCTGTTATATGTGTCTGTGGGCTAAGATTAAGGCGTCTATAGTTTCTCCCTATGTGGTCTGGATCTACAGCTTTGCTTTTTGTAGCCTTAGAGCAGTGGTGCAACCCTTTAATACAGCTCCTCATGTTGTGCTGACCCCAACCAGAAGATGATTTCATTGCTACTTCATAACTGTAATTTTGCTGCTGTTTTGAATTGCAATGCAAATATCTGATATTTGACCCCCAAAGGGGTTGCAACAAACAGATTGAGAACCACTTTTTTAGAAGTCTATCTTTTATAATTTGATACAAACAGTATATAGCTGAGAAGGATCTTGATTCTTCTGCTTCAATTTCTCATCAGAACCATGGGGGTCAGTGAGACCTTCCCATATGGTGTCTCTACAGCTGCTTCTGTCTCTGACTTTTTTCCATCTCTCTTGCCCATATTGAAATATCTTACACTTTCCATTGGCCTCACCATCAAGATACTCTCATACAATATCCTATCTAACATTCACAGAATTAGCCATACATCTTACTATATCCCATGGTATGGGATCAATATACAGACATTTCTGGGAACCCCAATTCTGCTGACCATACCCTGTGTAATCTATGTATCAACATACACCAGCTCTGTGATGGATCCCTGCATCCAACTGAGTTCTGTTTGCTGCTACAACAAAATGTATGAGGCTTGATTTCTAGAGGAGATTCCTAAAGATTTAAGTGCATAGCACTGGCATTGCTTAGACTGATTCCTGGGTGAGGGCTTTGTAGGAGATAGCAAACCTGGTTGGGAAAAAAAATAAAGCCATCAAAGTGGAAGGGACCAGGTTTGTTTTTACATAGCAGCCTGCTCTGATGGGAACTAACTTATTCCTGCCAAATTATTTTTATTTTATAAATACCCTTTTATTTCTTTAAAAAGTCAGGCTCTCATATAGCTCAGGCTGGCCACAAACTCAATATGTAGCTGAAAATGATCTTGAATGCCTGACTTCTCTGCCTCTATTTCCCAAGTGCTGGGATGATAGACATGTGTTACCCTACTCGTGGATTGACCCCAGGTTTTCCTGCATGCTAGACAAGCAGTCCACTGACTGAGCTATGCTCACAGCCTGTTTCCTTGGGACCTGAGTCAGAATGGTCAGGACTTGGCCACTTCCCACAGATCCTGCCTCTTCCAGTACTGTTACACTGCCGAACAAGCTTTGACATGAATTTGGGTAAGGGTAAGCCACAGTGATATTCACATGGACAGAACACCTCTCTACTTTCCAGGCAAATAAACATCATCCATGTAGATTTTACAAGCTGTGTATTTGGGTTTTTTGTTACTATGACAAATTCCCAGAGACAATTAATTTTAATAAAGGAAACACTGACTTTTGGCTCATAGCTACAGATGTTTCTGGCAATAGCAGCTTGGTACCACGGTGTTCTTATGTGGCACTTCAGTGTGTCATGGCATGGGAATGGTCTGGGGTAAAGCTGGCTATCTCCTGAGGCTAGGAAACAAAGAGAGAGAAAGCCTAGAGGAACCGGGCAGCAGTGGCCTGCCTCCTTCCCACAGAGAAGTCTGACTGGGCATCAGGACAGGAACAGGGAACTCCAGCCAAGGACTGTCCCAGAGGAGCTGGGAGTAATGCTGCCTTCATAATTACCTCCAGAGAGCACCACAGGCTGCTGACCAAGTCTACAGCATGTAAGCTTTAGAGAATGGTAATATTCGAACTGTAATGGAGGAGAGAGGAAGGACGTGGTGACTGTGACACTGTGAGCTCTTCATGCTGAGGGAATGTGGGTCAAGATGGTCTACTCCAAGATCAGACACCAGAAGGTGGAGAAGGGGGAGGCCTGGAGCCCCACCATGGAGCTGATGTGTGTTGCCAAGAGTTTTTCTGTCCTGTCCAGCACTCCCCATGGTCTGGGCAAGACTCTCTCACCCGCTGCCATCCTGCAACTGCTTCTAAAACATTTATTCTGTGGCTTTTATTAATTACCAACTGTTTGGTTTATAGCTCAGGCTTATTACCAACTAGCTCTTACAACTTAACCCATTTTTATTAATCTGTGTATTGCCAGTGGCTCTGTGGCTTTACTTGTGTTCCATTACACCTGGTCTTCTCAGTGGCAGCATCTCCAGGATGACTCCACCCTTCTTCCTCTTTTATTTCTGCATGAATTTCTTGCCTGCCTCTAAGCTGCCTTGTCATAAACCAAAACATCTCCTTTATTAGTCAGTGGTAATAAGGCATATTCAGAGCACACAGAAATGCATCCCGCATCTGATATATAAAGCTCCCCTTCTCAGGGCCATGTAGCTCCCCTCCGCCTTCTCTAACAGCTTGCAGCTCCCTGATGTTCGAGGGATCTGCCTTCAGCTCTTGATCCATCATCTCCCTTGTGCAGTGCACCAATATTTTCTCTCCTTCAGGATATAAAGTTTTGCTGTTGCTCCCCCACATAGACACAAGGTAGACTAATATGAGAAGAGGAACCTCAATTAAGAAAATGACTCATCAGGCATATTTATAGGGCATCTTTATTTTAATTGGATTAATTAATTAATTAGTTAATTAATTTTGAGACAGGGTTTTTCTATTTAGTCTTGGATATCCTGGAACTATGTATACTAAGTTGACCTTGAACTCACAGAGATTCACCTACTGGGATTAAAGAAATTGCCTGGTCATTTATTGACGGTTGATGTGAGAGGGCCTGGTGTAGTAAGTGGGATTATGCTATGTTGTAAATATTTATCCTGCCTACTAGTTTAATAAAAAGCTGATTGGCCAGAAGGGAGACAGGAAGTGTGGGTGGTGCTGCCAGGCTAAGAAAACTGAGTACAGAAAGAACAGAGTTGCCAGAGCTGCCAGCCCAGCGCAGAGGAAAGAAGCTGACATGTTGCTATGAGAAAAGGTACAGAGCCGTGCGGCTGAACAAGATGGGTTGAGGTGAGATGAAGGAGTTACCAAATTATATGCCTGGGCCCTAGGTCAATCAGTGTAAAAATAATACAAGCATCTGTGTGATTCTGTGGGACTGTGTGTGTTTCTGTGGGTTTGAACCTCTGAACTGGTCCAGCAAGTCCAGACAGAAATCATTTACAGCAGCCTAGCCCATGTGGTCAGTGCCACCCCAAGGCGGGTGGTCTTTAGCAAGCTGTGAGGGGCAGATCAGTGAGCAGCACTCATTCATGGCCTCTGCATCAGTTCCTGCCTCCAGATTCCTGCCCTGAGCTCCTGTCCTGACTTCCGTCAGTGATGAATTGTGATATGAAAGTGTAGGTCAAATAAACCCCTTTCACCAACTTGCTTTTGTTCATGGCATTTTATCACAGCAATAGAAAACGAACCTTCGAAAATTTGCCTTTGATCAGCTATTTCAAATGACTTTATTTTTGAAGGAACACATTCTTTTTTTTTGGAGAGATGGCATCATGTAGTCCAGGCTAGCTTTAAACTTGCTGGTCATCCAGAGATAACCTTGAACTTGAGGTCTGTGGAAGGAATAAGCTGAGAGCAGAGGAGAGAGGGAGGGGAAGAGGGAAGGAGAGAGGAAGCGGGTAGGAAGCAAGACTCCGGGGTTCATCATGTCGGCAGACAGCACCAGTGGAGTTTGAAATAAACACTCCATGCCACCAGAAAAGTACAGAACCCCTCCTCCAGAGGATGCTTGTGAGGAGCTGGGAAGAGAGAGGGATTATGCTCGTCATCTGAGTCAGCTGATGGGCACTAGCAAATTAGACTAAGAGACAGTCTGTTTTTGTTTTGTTTGCTTTTTTTGTTTTTGTATATCTGGCTGAGATGGGTGTTATAGAAGTACCTATAAAGTATCTATAAAGACATTTATAGATAAGGGGTGCCTGGAAGAACAGAGGTCCTAGGTAATATGTGCTGTGGCAGCAGCAATGCCTGTAGCCCTTCTCTACATGGGCTTTGCTGTCTGGAAGGGCACGGAGTAGGCAAGAGAGGTCTCTGTTATCAGACAAAGACTTTTCTGTCTGTACCACCCAAGTACTGGGATTACAGGCTTGAACCACAACACAGCTTCTAGGAATATCTTATGTTCTAGGAACACACACAAGTATGAAGCAAGCAGCTTTCTCATCGATGATCTGGCTTAGAAAAGTGGCAGGAGGTACCACCTGCTCTTACCACTTAGAACAGAGATGGGAGATGGAAAGGAGAAATCTGGAGGCCAGAGCTAGGAGACTGTGAAGGACACACATACCTGAAACATGGGCTGTCTAGTGGACACCTCTCCCACTGCTAGCCTGTTTATTCCCTCTACAACACATATTTTCATGGGAAGCTTACAGAAAAATCTGTGTGTCAACACTGAGATTATTCTGTTGTGAGGATACACCCAGGGCTTAGTTTCTTTGTCATTTTTCCAAGCAGGTAACTGATTTCTCTCATACAAAAGTACCAGTCATCTACTCATTTTCTGTTGGCTGAGTGATTTTATTGTATTCCTAATGCATTCCTCCTATTTATCCAAATTGGTTTTCCTTCGCTACCAGTCCTATACCTATTTATCTTTTCCAAGGTTGTGAACATCCTTCCTTGGGTATCTTGTAGGCTCTGGTGGGAGTTGGTAGAAAGGTGAATTCAGGGTCTTGGTTTTCTGTAGCGGATGAACTCTGGTTATGCTGTCACTCGGCCTCCAGTGACACATGATGCTATTTTGTCTGCAAGAGCTGGTGCATATGTCAGATTCTGTGATAAGCAGGTGACAGAGACCCTGCTTTGTGGGAAGGTGTGAGTGGCAAGGGAAAGGACAGAATTCTGACAGTGGTGTGGACAGAGTTCATAGTTCCCAGCTTTGAGCAAAGGAGCGTGATCAGTTGAGTGTGAATTATAAAATAACCAGAAACTGGAAAGATGGCTTTGTCAGTGAAGTTCTTTCTGCAGAAGCACGAAGACCTGAATCATCCCCAGAACCCACACAGAAATGTAAAGAATTAATATTTATTAAGGGGATATATAAGCACTCATTGATATAAATGGAACCTTAAGGCAATTCTTGGAGAGTGGAGCTGTCCCATGTAGTGATGGATCCAATCCTCTCCCAAGAATACCAAAACAAACAAGAAGGAAGGACAGCGTGCAACAAGGTTCTCAATGGGGGCTGACCATGTCCCATTCAGTGTCCTAAGACCCCAAAGCTACCTCTCTAGGTCTCCCTCAATAATGCCTGAATCCCATTAAAGCCAGGTTTGGTGGCATTTCCATTACTCAGGCATTACCAAACCTCACTTACCCTGCAAGCCCTGTGCCTTTGTGCTCATACCTAGCCTTCGTGTGATCCCCTGAACCTAAAGGGTTTGAAAATTATTTCATGATGGAACCCCTGTTCAAAAGCAACCTATATAACCAAGAAGGCAAGAATCTGTGGTGATATTTTGTTTGTGCTCTAACAAATAAAGCTTGCCTGAAGATCAGAGGGCAGAGCTGGCCACTAGTTAACCATAAAGGCCAGGCAATGGTGGCACACACCTTTAATCCCAGCACTAAGGAGGAGAAAGCAGAAAGATCAGAAGTTCAGGCCGCAGTGGGCTACACAAGATTGATTCAATCTAAAAGAAAAACAGAGCCAGTAGGTAGAAGCACACCCCTTCAATCTCAGTACTTGAGATCTCAAACTTTTACTCCCAGAACTAGGGAGATAGAGACAGGAAGTGATACGGCTGGGCAGAGAGAGAAACACAAGGCTGGGGAGACAGGAACTTAGCCCCCTTATGTCTGAGGATTCGGTAGAGGTAAGAAGTCTCTCTAATGGCTGGCTCCTTTGTCTTTCTGATCTTTCATCATTTACCCTGATATCTGATTCTGTTTTTTTTTTTTTGTTTTTTTTTTTTAAGACCAATTAGAATTCAAACTACAAGTAACTATTTGGCTTTCCATCTCATCTATGAAAATTACCAAGTTTTGGTCCCTTGTAGTTAACTATCTGGGCATTTAGATTTGGTCCTGAAAGAATTACAATGATGATCAATCACCTCCAGATAAGTGACCCATATAAAGTATCATATACTTCAAATGTGAGATAATGATTGCCTTTAATGAAAGGGTCTTCTTTGAGATGTCAAGGAATGTCAGATGTGCCTGCCTGTCCCCAGAGGAGCTGGTAAACAAGTACTATCAGGGCCATTGAGTTGATGAGAGAAATGTCCACTGTTGTTTAGTTTTTATCATACAGGGTCTCATGTGGCCTCGTCTGGCTGCCTCAAGCTCACTAAGTATCTGAGCCTGGCCTTGAACCTTGGTTCTTCCTGCCTGTACCTCCCAGGTGCTGGGATTGCAGACATATGCTCTTATGCCCAGTTTTATGAGAGGGTAAGGGTGAGACCCAGGGCCTCACACATGCTAGTCAAACACTACCAACTGAGACACACCCCCAACCTCAAAAGGGATGTTCCTAACCCCACAAATGATCGACTTCCTCACTTCTTCCTCTCCCTTTATGGCAATCTGTTGACATAAAATGCTTGTGATTGTTTTTGGCATGATGACTTAGCCATATAATCTTTTATAGAAAAAGATAGTAGATAATTGGACAATTAGAGTAGAACATCCCTCATTAAATTTTTTTATCTTTCCATGAATAAAACTGGAGGGGCAGTCCCCAGGTGGAGAATACACCCCAATTCCCCTCATTTGAAAATACAAAGGGTTTCTAAGACCCCTCCAAGCCCCCTGGAAGAACTTGATACTTCTATGACCTCCTATTCACCCTCACCCCAAGCTTCTTTTTCTTTCTAGAATCCTCAGATTTAGGGTGTTGTCTGTGAATCCTCAGGTAGCTGCAGAAAATGGATTCAGTGCTGAGGAGGGTAGGACTCACCCCAAACTTGCTATATGCGTCACAAAGGGTCTCCAGAAGAGCTGGCTGACTGACTACTGACACATTCCCTCTGAAGCATTCTACTTCTCTTTTCCCTGCCTACCTCCAGTCCTCTGAACCCCTGAGGGCTTCATCTGTTGCTGTTCCCTCTCCAAGCATCCTTCCCTGGCTCTTTTCTAAAGAGCCAGCCTCCTGAAGACCCCTTACTCTACGGTCCTTCATATCTAAATTATTGACCTTCTATAGGGTCAAAATGAGAATAACAAACTGAATTTGCATTAACCTTCACTAAGGTGTGATAATTGATGACCTCCAACATGCTTAGAGAGGCATTTCAGTCTTGAACAGATTGACCCATGTGAGCCTCCATACTTTGCTATCCCAAAGCTCTGGGGTGTATATTTTAAGATAATGGATTTTTTACTGGAGAGTATAGAAGTGGGAATGTTGGCAATCCCTGCCTCCAGGTTTGTGTTTGGTGGGTGGATTCATACATGCAGAGTAAATCAATTCCACTAGCACTTTAATAATATACTTTCCTCCTTCCCTCCTTCCCTTCCACATTAGTTACATTTCTCATTGCTGTGACAAATGACTGACAAAGACAACTGAAAGAAAGGGTATATTCTGGCTCACAGTTTGAGGGTTGCAGTCCATCATGGCCAAGACTGCATGGCAGCCGGGGTCTGAGGCATGGCTCAGAGGATTGCACTTTGGACCTGCATTTGCGTAGCAGAGAAAGATGGTTATTGATGCTCAGCCTACTTTCTTTATTTAGTTTGGGTTCCCAGCCAATGGGATGGTGACACCCACATTCAGAGTGGATCTACTTCATCAGTTAAAATTCTCCGGAAAATCCCTCACATCCAGAAGTTTATTTCCAAAGTGACTCTAAATCTAGCCCAAATGAGAGTAAACATACCTACCACCCACCATCTTTTTATTCTGCACCTACCCTCTGAAGTCACATTGCTGGGCTGCCTTGTCATCATTAGGGGTTTTCTCAGTTTCATCTGAGAACTCTAGGAGACTGATGTTCCTGAATCTTAGAGTCTTCTGGGGTCAGTGACCTCCCTGCTCCTCAGACACAGCATCTCCATTCTGCCCCTGGCTCTGGCATGGAGACATCCAGGTCAGGAATGTGCCACAGTTGTGCTTCTCTATCCAGCATCCTGGCTCTTCTCTGCCCACTTTGCCTGTCTTGCACCAAGATGTGTCTTCACTGCACAAGAACTAATTAAAGTGGCTCCTTCTCAGCTCCTATTGACCTTTATTTGTAGTTAATGACTGAGATGAACACATGTCTGGACCAGAGAGTCTCAGGGAGGAACACCATATGGAGTGTGGTTCTGCGTCTCTGAGCTGCTGTTGTGTGATGGGTTTCTACCCAAGGCCATCTGGTTGATTTCTCAGGTCAATGGGGAGTGTGAGATAGAAGGCTGTGTCTACCGGGTTTTCTGGAGATGGTTGGTCTCCGATGGAGAGGCTGGGTAGAGGTCTTTGCTAAACTGGCTTTTGGAATGTAACCTCATCAGCTTGTGTGCAAGGCTGGGAGCCATGATCAAATGTGCTTATTGATGACTTCTCCAAGGCAGAAAAGGGATGGCAGTAATTCCTCAACAGTGAAAATCCTGCTCCCCACAGACAAGAAAGTAGCATAGCAGACCTCCCTCATGCTCCTGAAGATGAATCTCTCTACTGTGTCTTCTTTTGCTTGCATTCATAAAGAAAGGTACACTGGATAGTTTTTTTTTTTTTTCCAACTTGATACAAGCCAGAGTCATCTGGGAAGAGGAAGTCTCAACTGAAAAAAAAAATGCCTCCATCAGATTGACCTGTGAGCAAGTCTGTGGGACATTTTCTTAGGGATGGTGCCTTCCTCTAGGCAGGTGGTTCCTGAGTTATAAAAATAAACAAAAACAAATAAACAAAACAGCAAGCTGAGCAAGCCATGGAGAACAAGCCAATAAGCAGTATTCATCCATGGTCACCCCTGAAGTTCCTACTTCCAGGTTTCTTCCTTGACTTTTCTTCATGATGAACTGTAAGCTAAAATAAACCCTTTTCTTCTCAAGTTTTGTTTTGTGTTTTGTTTTTGGTCGTGGTGTTTATCACAGCAAACAAAAGCAAACAGAAACAAGGAAGTTGGGCAAGATTTTTGCAAATTTTTCTCTGCCAAGTTTGGGAGCCTATGTTCATTTCAACACTGTGTGTACTTACTTCCACAATGCAGGCAGAGTATCTATTGTAGTCAGAAATTTATATCCCACCAGAAACTCTCAAATACCTGGCATCTGCTTCCCAAGCAATTGACTCAGAGACTTAATATTATAGTAAGTACTGGGCAAATAGCTTAGGCATATTACCATCTAGCTCTTACACTTAAATTAACCCATAATTATTATCTATGTTTAGCTGCCTGGCTTGGCACCTTTTCTCAGAGCAGCATTCTCATCTTGCTTCCTCTGCTTCTGGCTGGTATCTGTTTCTCTGCCTTCTCTCTTCCCAGAATTCTCCTAGTCTGTTTGTCCTGCTTATACTTCCTGCCTGGCTAATGGCTAATGAGCATTTTATTAAACCAATATGAGTGAAAAATTTTTACAGTGTACAAGAACATTATCCCACAGCAATCTAGAACATCTGGTTGGCTGAGGTGCTGACCTGCTTAAAGCACACCTGTGGTCGGTGGAGTTTAATTTTCCTGGTTAGACATTTGTGGCCCTCAACACCTGTGATCATGGCTTTACCTCCTGCTGCTCCTCCCACCGATTCTGCCCTGTAGTTATATTGGACCATGTAATGTTCCTGGAGCTATGGAAATGCTGTTTTAGAAGTGATAGAGGTGCTTCATATTCTTTATGATAAGAACATGTTTGTGCATTGTTCTGTAAGAAAGGAATCTACACATCTGCTAATGGTTTGTCCTGAGTTAGCCTTTCATCTCCATGGCATCCAAAGTGTGCTATAGTGGTTTCTTTTTCCACTGTTGTGATAAAATATGTTGACAAAAGCCACCGAACATCTCAGAGACAACACAGACCACTTGATTGGAAGACCTAGGCTAAGTACTGGGATGGCCTCCTGCCTTTGTTTGCCCTCCTGCTATAATCCACTGGCTTAAAAAAGGGAGGAAGACAGAGCCTTGGGATGCTAATGAAACTTTCTTGTCCCTTCCACTGCCCATATTTTTTTTTTCACCCTTTGGATCTCAGCTTCAAAGAGAAATCTTCTATCTGAGAAATCTTCTGTCTTCCTCCAAGTCTGATATGGCTAGCTAACCAGCCTAGTCTAAACCAAATGGAGAGCTTTGGCTTGAAGGAGAGACTCTGCCTCACTAGGGTACAGTTCAATAGAGGAAGGCACTGGCATCCTCTTCCAGCTTTCCTAGATACAAATACTATACAGCACAAACAAGGAAAGGCACATCTCTTCTGCTGAATTGCAAGGTCTTGAAGGATGGTCAGTACCCTGCTTTTCTGTCCTCTGATCTCTGACACAGTATCTGGCATGGAGCAGATATACATGGAGTGTTTGTCACTGGAACTGTTCTTTTTTAAGATGTGCCCTCTGCTGCCCAAACCACACTGCCTGCATCTTCCTCCCTGGAGTCAGGTAGTGACCACACTTTGGATGCTATGGCAAATAGAGCCAGGCTGTTTCCAAATGATAGTCATCCCACTTTCCAAAATGTCCTACTAACTCTCAGGGGTTGGAATTGAACTCCATTTGTGCCGTGTCATCTCACATGTCCCCCCAAGTGACCTGTTATCTTTAGAACGTGCTGGAAGCCACATGGACCTTCCCATTTGTTTCATCTTAGAAACATAGCCAAGCACATACAGCTCATTTTAGATGGATCCTGGCAAGCTGACTTCCTGTTCCCATTCAGTCAATCATCCCCTATCTTTGGCAGGAAGGAGAGCATGCAGTTTTGCATGTGCCAACCCCAACATATTTCTAATTCCATCATAGCTCGGTGTGTGCCGCCTCTGCCATAGGATTTTAAGATGCTTTAAAAAAAAATGTGTGTGAGAGTATTTCACAGCCAGGACTAGTGAACTCACAGGCTGAGTAGTGATAGAAATAAGGCCAGAGTCTCTCTGGTAGTAGGAAAGGGACCACACTAGTGGGAGGTGTAACCAGGGCTCAAAGTGCCAGGTGGGGTACTGGGTACCAAGGTGATAAGTAGTAAAAAGCATCCCTCTTTGTCTTCTCTTAGCCTATGTTAATTTCCTTCTCCCCCCGCTCCAACAGTTCAATTTTGTCCCCTTCTGGAGCTGAAGTGTGGGTTCTAAGTATATGTTTAGTCTGTCTCTAAGATGCGGAGATGGCTCATTTGGAAAAGTGCTTGCACACAAGCATGAGGACCTGAGTTCGGATCTCCAGCATCCATGTAAAAAGATGGTGCACACCTGTAATCCCAGCTTTGGAGGTGCAGAGATAAGAGGACTCTTGGTGTGTGCTGGCTACCCACCCACAGTGAATTGATAAGCTCTGGGTTCACTGAGAGACACTGCCTCAAAAAAATGAGGCAATTGAGGAAAACACAAATGTCAGCATCTGGACCAACATATATATGTGGACATACATGTACCTATGTATACATGGGCATACTTAAACATATGTATACATATCTACATAGCCACCCCCTTACACATGTATACATACGCACATACACACACACACATATACAGAGGAAGAGAGAGAGAGTGAGAGAGAGAGAGAGAGAGAGAGAGAGAGAGTGCTGCTTCTGTGAACACTCCTGAGCCTTCTCATGTGGGACTTGGGGTTCACATCATGCTCTGGCAAGCTGGATTTGGGGGTCACTTTGATCTGGTTGGCCAGTCTCTTGCAGTGGTTCTACTTATATTGGGGGTCTTATTTACATGATTTAAAATAATACAAATTGTTTTTTTATACCTCAAGAATTTTTTTCTTTGAAAAGTCCATGGCCTCTGACTCAGCCTGGCCTGAGATGGTGGCTCCCAGCATCTGTGACAGCTGAACTTGTGACATGCAGCTGGTTCAAACTGTGCTTTAACTCTATCATTTCAAACATACTCCAGACTAGGTCTCACCCAGATCTGGGGAGCCACAGCAAGAACAGAGGGAAAGATGGGGCTCCTTGTTCATGGTGGGGCTGTCTCTCCTCTAACTACACCTTGTGCAAAAGCCCCTGGGAACCCTTGCCAGCCTTGTCTCTGCCCCAGGACCCCGTTCCCTGGCCCTTTGCCTGTATTTTAACCTCTGGTGGAATTCTTCCAAGCCTGGTGACCTCTAAGCTCAGAGGCTCTGTGGATGTTTGATGCAAGGTCATCTTACTGCAAAGCTCAGTTTCCTTCAGGCATGCCAAGGTGAATCATTTCTACTTTTCCTCCTTGTCAAGAACACTCTTAACTATTTACGACCTTCCTGATTCCCTCACTACAAGATTAATTCCTATTTCTCTCTCTCTCTCTCTCTCTCTCTCTCTCTCTCTCTCTCTCTCTCTCTCTCTCTCTGTGTGTGTGTGTGTGTGTGTGTGTGTGTGTGTGTTGAGGTTCTTGCCTTAGGTTCCCCCCCCCATTGTTATGAAAAGCCACCCTGCCAAAAGCAACCTAAAAGACAAAGAGTAGCTGGCTCACAATTTCAGGCCCCAGTCAGTCCATCACTGTGGGTAAGTCAAGGCAGGAACCTGAAGCAGTTAATTATATTGTATCCACAGTTGGGAGCAGAGAGGACTAAATGCAAGCATGCTTGCTGATGTTTAGCTCTGTCTTATACTTACATAGGCTGAGACTCTCTGCCTAGGGAATGATGCCACCCACAGTGGGTGGGTCTTCCTACCTCAATGAACATAATCATAACAATCCTTAACAGACAGAGCCACAAGCCAACATAATCTAGTAATTGTTTGTTGAGACTCCCACCAAATAGCCCTAGATTGTTTCAAGTTGACAACAGTAGCTACTACATGTCTATAGTATCAAAGACAGACAGCGACAGCCATGGCGGATGGTCTGCGACTGTACTCCCCGTCTCTGATTCACCTTTAGTTTCTTTAGTATGCCTTTAGTGTGTAAAGCATCTCAGTTCCAACATGTGGTACCTGGCTTCTAGAAGTGGAAATTTGCTGAGAGGGCTGTGGCTTCTTTCTCCTCCTATCTGTGGATGCAGGGCTGGAAACTGAGGCCTGGGCTTGGTAGCACCCACCTCTTTCCACTGAGTCTTTAAAAGTCTTTGGCTTTCTCAGGCCACAGCCTGACACTCACCTGGAATACAGAGAGCTCCTGGTAACCGGTCATTCATTCAGTAACAATGTCAGCCTGAAAGGGGAGCTAGGACAATAGCCATGGTAGGAAAACACAGTTCTCCCCCAGCTTTGATGGCTGAAGACTGTGCCGAAGTGTCTAACATAATACATCATTTCCTCTTCCAGAAGTCACTCTCTAGAGAAAGTTTCATCTGAACTATGTCCCAGTATCCTTAAATCCATGTTGGCTTTATATTTCCACCCTCCCCCATTCCAGGACAATTAACTCCGAGCTTGGGCATCTTTTGTTTCCTGGTGGCTACCACCATGTCTGCTACAGATGGCATTCCCATGTCTTCAGTTGGGTTCTTCAAATGGTTTGTGCCAAGTCTATGCAAAGGACCCTGAGCCCTCTGTACTGAGGAAAAGCCAGGCAGTGACTCCTGTTCTCTTCACACAGTGTTTATGATCTCTTGTATCCATTTATTGGCTCTATACTGGATGCTGCCAAGCATGAGAGTGTGGATTAGCAGATAGAAGACTCTGGTAGCTGGAGATATTCATGAACCTACAGATAGGAGATGCAGGGTGTGTATGCAGAGCTGCTCACTGTACAGTCTAGCCCTAAGCACAAGCCCCATGAGCCACTAAGACTGCATTATCACACTTCTAGCTGTGAATTTCAGAGGCGCATACTTGCAAGCCCTGCTCTGTGGGCTCAGACTCGATACCCACCGCAACTCCGTCTCTGGAGGCTGTTCACCGAGGATGTGTTCTATGATGGGGCCGGGATTTAAAACACCGTATTGACTTTTGCTTTCTTTCTTTCAATAACATGTATAACCAATGAAGGGACTTAGGGTGGATTGGGGCAGACATGGAGCTCAGCTTAAATGAAACCACCATGTTCTTTGATCTGAGGGTTATACACGATGTCTGGTGACTTCCCTGTGGGAATGGAGCTGCTGTCTGCAGGAAGGGCTGAGCTCCTTCCCCATGGCAGTGCCGTGCCGAGGTCTTCCCTTGTCCTCTTCTGCATGCCTCTCTCTGTCCTCCAGTCTATGTTGTTATTGTTTCTTTCATTTCCTAATTAAATTTATTTATTTAGTGTGCATGTGTGCATTTGTGCACATGGGGTGGAGATGCATGCAGAGATCAGAGGGCAGTTTGTGTGAGTTGGTTTTCTCTTTTCATATGTAGAGCCTGGGGTTGTCAGGTTTGATGGCAGGTGGCTTCATGTGCTGAGCCATGTCACCAGCCTCTCCCCCCTCCCTCCTTCTCTTTCTCCCTTCCTCTGTGTGTGTGTGTGTGTGTGTGTGTGTGTGTGTGTGTGTGTGATCTATGTGCAGGTGTCTACAGGAGACAGAAAAGGGCATCAGATCCCCTGGACCTAAGTTTACAGGCAGCTGTGAGCAGTGTGATGTGAGCTGGGAACCAATCCTGGGCTTCCTGGCAGAGCAGCGAGTGGAGCCGTCTCTCCAGCCCCATTCTCCCAGCTCTGCTTTTCTCCTGACACCAAGTCATATGATCACTGCTTGTGAGTATCTGAGGCTCTAGCAACACAGTTGTTACCCAGCAACACCCTGTCTACCCGGTGACACACAGCTACAGAATAACAGGAGACAGAGCCCTTCACGTTCTGTCTGTATGTTCAGAGGCTCATCTCAAGCAAGGCAGGAGCAGCTAAGATAGACTTCTGATACCTAACACTGATGTTAGAGTCTCGTCTCCCTGTGCAGAGCAGAACCTTGCTGTTTAAACAGATCATCCATGTTATAGATTAGGAAATGGATACCCAGAGAGGTTGCATCACTTTCCCTGAATTGTACAGCTAAGCAATGAAAGGCCTGGGTAAAGACCAGGGGCAACAGGATGCAGATAAGAAAGAAATTATTTTGCTGATGATTTCTGTTTAATCCAATGTGCTGCCACAAGTATCCTCTGTTCTGTCTCCTAAGACTTGTCTTCCTTTTCCCACCCTCCATGAGTCTGCATTCTCTGATCTGCTATTGAGGACAGATAGCAGAGGGGGCTGGCCCTTTCTAACAGCAATGCTGGGCATCTCTTCTCCAGAGCTGTGGCCATGGAAGAGTATCACCCTTTTTTGATGTTGGTGTTCCATCTGGTTCCATAAGGACTATAGGGGAATTTTAACAGGGTTGTTAGTGGATGGGCGCTCAGGGTAGAGAATTCAGTGAAGAAAGCAGTGAAATGTCTGTTGCAGGAGAGCTTGAAAGGGACATTTATCTGGTGTTGCTCCAAGGAGACAATGGAGTGTGATATATGGCCAGAGGGGGGCGCTCTTTCCCTGCCACTCAGCCAGTCTTCAGTATAGTACCTACCCCAATACAGGAAGAGCTAAAAGAACGGGAACTTCTGCCTTTTTGAACCTCAGTTCCCCAGCCTGGTCTGGCTGTGCAGGCTGCACCTTGTCTCTGGGAAGATCTGGTACCCAGCCCCTAGAAGCCTATGCAACAGATGACTGGTCACGTGAGACATCACACAGCACAGCAAAATTTACCATCTCAGCTGCTATCAGGATAGGATGCTCAGCTTGCTTCTGCAGGGTTTGAATTCTCCCTGTGTCTAGCTTTTATCTTACAGGAGCAGGTCATGGTCCAGGGGGATCCTACCATTGCACAGGGCAGGAGGTAGGCATCTTCTCTTCTTGCCTGGAGCTCTCTGGAACCCCTCAAACCACTTGTTCCAATGATTTACCTACATACACCACCATGATTCTGATGTCACTGTCTTGAGTCTCCTGAGCCCTCTCCTGCCTGTCTTCACTGGAGCCTCTGCATTCTTTATGCTACCATCCATGGCAAGACTGGGTCCCCAGGGCAAACCTCAGGCCGCAAATGGATTAATGAGAATTTACTGAGCTCTGATTCCTCAAAGTGATGACTGTTGGGCCAGACCCAGACTCAGCATCTTTTTTTTTTTTTTTTTTTTTTTTTTTTTTTTTTTTTTTTTTTTTTTTTTTTTTTTTTTTTTTTTTTTTTTTTTTTTTTTTTTTTTTTTTTTTTTTTTTTTTTTTTTTTTTTTTTTTATCTAACATTTATCAAGAGTTTGCTGCACACTGGAAAATGTCAGGTGCTTTATATCTTCACTCTCATAAGCTACAGGAAAACATATATTCTGGGCTATTTTTTTTCAATTTTACACCCCTACCCTATTTCTATTTGTAGATGACCATGAACCAGAGAAACAGAACAGCTTCCTTGGCTCTGAGCCTTGAATGCAGGTCAGTTGCATATCAGCTCCATCCTTCTCATCCTTAGCTGGTTTTCCTGGATTCCTCTGTGATGCCTCTGGTCTAGTGTCATAGCAAAATATACAGACTGGGTTATAGGTCGAATTTTAATTGGTCTTAATAATAAAAATCCAGAGTCAAATATCAGGGTAAATGCACCAGATCAGAAAAACAAAGGAGCCAGCCACTAGAAAGACTTCTTCCCTCTACTGAATCCCCAGGCTGAGCTCCTGTCTCCTCCCGCCTTATATTCTTCTCTCCAACCAGCCTTCACTTTCTGTCTCCACCACCCTAGTGTTGGTATTAAAGGTGTGTGACTCCCAAGCACTGGGATCAAAGACAGGAGATCCCAAGATTAAAGGCATGAGCTTTCACACCTGGCTCTATTTCTCTTTTAAATTAGATCAACCTCCTGTATCTCAGGGTAGCCTTGAACTCCTGGTTGTAGTAAGAAGTTTCTGGCCCAGCCTAGCCCTGAGGTCTGGACCTGCGGTCTCTTAGTCCCAAAGAATCACACAAAAGCTTATATTAATTGCAAGCTGTTTGCTATGGTTAAGATTATTACTTGCTAACTCTTACTCTTAAACTAACCCATGTCTTTTATTGTCAGATTCTTTCCTCTGTGTCTGCTGGTGTCTGTGTCTCCTCTTTCTCTTCCCAGAGGTGTTTTTTTTTTTGTTTTGTTTTGTTTTGTTTTGTTTTTTTATAGTAGCCTTACCTGTACTTCCTGTCTATCTTTTGGCCAATCAATGTTTTATTAAACCAATAGGAGTGACAAATATTTACAGTGTACAAGAGCATAGTCCCACAGCATCTAGTCTTCCTGCTTCCTCCTCCCAAGTGCTGGGATTAAAGGTGTGTGCCACCACAGTCCAGCCTCTATGGTTAACTAGTGGATAGCCATGCCCTCTGATCTTCAGGCAAGCTTTATTTGTTAGACCACAAACAAAATATCACCACATTTATCACTCATAATTTTGGAGGCTGAGGATCCAAGATTAAAGCTTTGGTGGATTCAGGCAATGGTGGTGACTCTCTCAGCCAATGGTGATGACCCTCTTCCTGATCAGTAGTATATCGATTCGTTTTACTGCATGTAGTGGCTAATCTTGATTATCAACCTGACCAGAATAAGAGTAACCATTGGAATAAACTTATGAGGTCATTCCCAGTGAGGTTTAGCTGAGGGAGGAAGGAAGATACACCCTGAATATGAGAAGCACTATTCCATAGGCTGAGGTCCTAGAGTGAAATAAAAGGGAGAAAGTGAGCTGAGTACCAGCATCCACCTCTTTCTCTCTCTGCCTTCTGACTGTGGATGCCATGTGAGCAGCTGCTTCATGGTCCTTTATGATGAATGGACTGTAGTATCAAACTGTGGGTCAAGATGGACATGAAGTCACTTCTTATCAGGCATCTGGTCACAGTAATGAGAAGAGTGGGGGTACTGTATATCAAATTCTCCTTTCCCTCTCTCCTTCCTTCCTTCTCTCCATTCTATAAAGTATATACTAATCCTATCCTGAGAAGCAGGTATCCTTAGGGCCTTGTGTAACCCTCCCTAATTACCTGCCTAAAGCTGCATCTTCAAATTCCAGCATGTTGGGGGAGCAGGCAGGGTGACTTCAGAATATGAATGGGGGACAGGACACAACTGAATCCACAGTACCACAGTTCTGTGAAGGGTACCCAGCAGCTCTTGCCTAAGAAGTCAGGGGGTAAAAAAGAAAGATGGACCCCCTTCTTCTGATAGACAGAAGATAGGTCTGAGTCTACCTTCTGCCTTCTTTGTTAATATTTAAAATGAGCCCATCTAGTCAGGTCACTCAAGCTCTCCAATCTACTTCTGCCCTTACAAGTAAGACTAATCAGGATCATATTATGTTCCTCACACTAGATGGAGTTCTCACTTTGGGTAGCTCAATGGTCCCTGGCTGGCACTTGAGACACATTCAAAAGAGCAATGGGTAAATCTGGGTCCCATGGCCAGATGATTCAGTGGTGGGCACATTGCTGATGTCTACAGGGAGAATTCTGCTCATAAAGTTTGTATTAGTGTTCTGTTGCCCACTCTCCAGATTACTTTACAACCTGACCCCAGAAACCAGGGACACAAGGCCAGGTCACTATGGTAAGCACAGCTTGAGAGGCTAACTTTCAGGCAGCCACATTCTCCTCTGCAGTTTTCCAAACCAGGGTAGAAACCCAAGGTTTAGATGAAAACCAACAGATCTTCCCATGAAAAGTTAGATGCTTATAAAATGCCATTTAATCTTTATAACTATGAGAAACAAATGTTAGAGATACTGAGTCCTCTCGAGGTGTGTGGTATGTGTGTGTGTGTGTGTAGACCCAAGGTCAGTCTTGGGTATCATTCCTCAGATTTCATCCACCTTGTTTTTCAAGAAGACTTTTGTTATGCTTTAAGATGGGATCTCCTGTCTTTTTCTGTCCATGGATGGCTAAAGTTGACTTTGAAATTTGTGCATTAACTGAGATCAACCTTGAAATCCTGATCCTTTCGCCTTTACCTCCCAAGTGTTGTCCTCACAAGTGCACAGTCCCACACTTCTTTTATATGCCGAGGGTGGAATCTGGGGCTTCATGCATGCTGGGCAAGCACTGTTCCAAAGGAGTCATGTACCCTGCACCTGCCCAAGTATCTCTAATGGCTTGAAGCTCTCTGATTAGACTAGGCTAGCTGAGCACAAAACCCCACAGATTCTCCTGTGTCCTTTTTCTCTGCACTGTGATTATGGACAAGTGATGCCACACTGGCTCTTTTATGTAGATCCTGGGACTCAAAAGCTCATCCTCATGCTTGTATGGCAAGGACTTTAGCAACAGAGCCATCTCTCCCCACAACAAAAGGTTTTTCAAATAGATCAGAGAGCAACTTTACAAATTCCAGGAGTCAGTTCTCAGCTTCCAAGGAGCCATCAGACTCTGCTCATCAGGCATGCACAGCAAGTGCTTTTACTCACAGAGGCATCTTGCCCACCCTCACGGAAAAGTGATGTGCCGATCTGAAGACAGCATGAAGTATGGTCCATGTAAGCAGCCACCCGGATGAGTGTTGCTTTGCATTCTGAGAACAATGGTTGTCTACTTCTCAAAATCAGGACATGCATGAGGAGATTAGATGCAGATTTACCTCCAATTTCATTTGTGTGATTCCCTTCATTTTACAGATGGGAAAGTCGAATACAGCAGGGAGTCCATTGGGACCTGAAGAATTACAGAAAATGATCAGGACTGGAGCTGGGAGTGTTGCTGTGGAATTGAGTTATTTGTAAGCTGATCAAACGCCTGACCTGGAATTCAACTCAGAACTGCAAAGGGTTTGGGAAGAGGGTGACAGATTGGTTTCCTGGCTTTCCTCCTCAACTTGTCAGGAAAACAGTTGGTTTCAGATCTGCCCAGATAATCAGCAAGGGACCCTCAGCGGGGTAGCCTTGGCAAGCCCATTGCTGCCAAAATCACACTTTTCTAAGGCCAGAACTCACTCTCTTTTCCAGGGACCCACACCTGGAAAGATATTTGCTCATAAACTACTTAGCTTTAACCCTATGTTGCTTGTAGTTTTTTTGCCCTTCAGACATTTCTGAGCCTTTATAATGAAGGGGCAGCGTGGCTTAGAGACAAAAGTTGACTGATCCCTCTTACAGGGAGCAAAAAGGTCCTCTCAGCCCTGAACTTTTATTATGTCACAAACTGTAGAACAAAAGCCCATAGGTGCTGAGTCTCTGCCTCCCATCTGCCCCACCCATGTGTGTGTGTGTGTGTGTGTGTGTGTGTGTGTGTGTGTGCGCGCGCGCGCGTGCAGATGGAGGTCAGAGGTCAACCTTAGCTGTCATTATTCAAGTACTGTCTACCTTGTTTTTTTAAGATAGAGGAGCCGTGGAGCACCAATTAGGTTAGGCTGGCTGTCCAGCAAGCCCACAAAAGCCATCTCCCTCCATCTGCTCTGCAGTGGGAATAAGAGCACCTGCCGCCATGACTGGCTTTTATGTGGCTGCTGGGGATTGGTGCATGGCAAACTAATTACTGACAAAGCCATTTCCCTAGTTGCAGATCTGGGCTTCTGTGGAGTTCACAGGAACTGGAGACACATAAGAAGCTGGGAGTTTTCCGGGATAGGGCTATTATTTTTTTCTGCTCAGAGAGTTCATGGATGGGCTCTTGCAACTGGGACAAATGTTGGGACGCCTCTGCAATCTCCAGGCTGCTGTCTTTGGGGACAGATATTTTTCCATCTTCTTTTCTGCTCTTCTTTGACCCTCATAACTCAGCAGCTCTTTATTAACCAGAGACAGGCAAAGGCCAGCAGTGTCTACTGATTAGATATATTAACACTTCAGCAGGTGGGGTCCAGCTTAGCCTGGGACATGCTGGGAAGTGCTGCTGTAAATGACTTGATGGCTGACACTCGAGGATGGCACTCCCTCAGGGAGGGAGAAGGGACTCTCAGGCCAAATAATATTGCACATATCTGTCACATGTCAGAAGACATAGGGCCATGTTGCAGTGGTTATTGGTCCCTTGCTCATCATAACAGGCACAGTAATCATTGTCAACACAGAATGACTCTTGGCTATATTCTGGGTACTCTTCTGAGTGTCTTATATATATGAGGTGATTTAATCTTTGTAGCTGCTTTGCTCAGTGGGAAGAGTAGGATAGTCATCTCAAGGATGGGAAGACTAAGGCACTCATGTATAGTACGTTCGTGATCCCAGAACTGTGAAAAAGGGTAGACAGATAGATCATAAGTCCGGCTATTTGCTATTATAGATAGAGTTTTGCTGTAGAGCTTGGATTCCATGGTACTTAAAGGTTAGGTCAAACAGTAGGTATTGGATGCCTGTCCTTCTTATCTGAGTCTCCTTTCCTGACCCTTGTCCTAATGTGACTGGCTGTGAACACATTTGTGTTTAAATATGACTTAGTGGCTTTATTCTCTAAATAATAGAAAGTCCTGTTTGCAGCCCCTAAGAGCTATCAGCAGCCCTATTGTTAGCGATGCTATCTGATCTTACTGTCTCCCACTTTCAGCCTGTGTGCTTTGGAAGCTCCCCTCCCCCACAGACACCCATGACTTAGGAGGAATTGACTGAGGTTTACACTGACTGTAGTATCTGCTGTAGTGATTAAGATAAATGTGAGAATGGAGGCCAAAGAAAATGGTAGAGACATATCCCTGGTTAGTTAATTGTCAATTGACACAACCTAGAATTATCTTCGAAGAGAATCTCAACTGAGGAACTGCCTAGATGAGATTGGCTGATGGGCATGTCTATGAGGGGTTCTCTTGATTGTTAATTGATGTATATGAGCCCAGCCTACTGTGGGTGGCACCATTCCCTAAGCAGATGGTCCCAAACTGTACAAAAAAGCTAACTTATATTGAAACTTGTCTCCTATCCATCAAGCAGCATCCTTTATTGTTTCTACCATGCTTGTTTATCAGTGAAAAGAGTGGCCTCTTGTCGGAGGTAATGCTGTATGGGAATAGCAAGCAGGCTTGCTTTCAACTTTCTAACTTGAATTCTAGCCTTATCTTCTCTAAGTTGCCTTGGAATTTTAAAGCTGGATAAATCCCTTCCCATCCTGTGCTTCTTGGTCAGTGTGCATTATTATAACAATAGAATAAAACCTGAACAGGAGTCACATGGGCATTTTAGAGAGGTGTCCACTATCAATAGTGTCTTAGTTACTTTTCCATTGCTGAGAAGAGACACTATGACCAAGACAACTTATTAAGAAAGTATTCAATTGGGATATGGCTTACAATTTTAAAGGATAAGTCCATGATGGTGATGACGGCAAGGAGCATGGAGGCAGGCAGAAAGGCATGAGGATTCTGGGGCAGTACATGAGGATTTATATGTTATCACAAGTTAGAGGAAGAGAAAGACTGGCTTGGTGTGAGCATTTGAAACCTTAAAATCTACCTCCCCCAACAAAACCACACCTCCGCATTCTTCCCCAAACAGTTCCACCAGTTAGGGACCAAGCATTCAAAAATATGAGCGCATAGGGACCATTTTTATTCAGCTCACCACAAGGATATCACAGTCTCTGAGGATAATTGCTTCAGAGCTGTGGCAGCCATCTTCTCACCATGAGGCAACAGCTGGCTAAGAATGAATGGTACCTAACCTGGGAAAAGTAGAACCAAAAGATGGAGTAGGAGAAACCCTTAGCCCACACTTGCTCCAGCTACTTCATCAACGGATCCTCATTAATATAGTCTGATGTGCAGGAGTGTAGTTTAATAGAGTTCTGTAGTGATATGTTATATATTTAATAAAACCAGTCTAGAATAACAGAGAAGAGATCCACCCACAGTTAAACTAGGCAGAGGTAAGCACACCATTAATCCCATCACTTGGGTAGCAGAGATCATTCTGGATCTCAGTGAGTTGGGGGGGGCAGATGGTAACTCACACTTTTAATCCCAGCATGAGGATCCAGAGGATCTCTGTGAGTACAAAGCCAAACAGCCAGGCAGTGATGGCACACACCTTTAATCCCAGCACAGGAAAGACTGGGAGTGGTGACCTACACCTTTAATCCCATAACTCCAGAGAGAGAGTTTTTCTGTGTTTCTGTGAGTTCAAGGCCTAACTACCAAATAATAGGAGCTCATGCCTTTAATCTTAACCTGGATGTGATACAGATGGGCAAGGAAGGTATTTAAGGGAGGCATAGGAAGACAGATGAGGCATTAGGAGAGAAGCTGAGGAATCTGGAAGATAGCTGGGTGAGATTTGACTGTGGTGTTTCTCTCTTTGATAGTTCAGCCTTTCCCTGATATATGGCTGTGAGTTTCTTTTAATACAACTGGAATTTGTGCAACAGAGTTCATGTAGACGTGCTTAGAAAATAGATAACTAGCACAAGATGTACAACTCCTCTTAGAATCCTTGTGTGCGCTCAGCTGACCAGTCGCCATGATGAACCAAGTCTAGGTACCTTGGAGCAGATGATTGCACAGAAACTGCTTGGACAGAACAGAGGGGAAACCAGGCATGGAGATCACCAAGAATGAAGAGTCTGCAACCACAGCTCTGAAACCGGAGCAACACCAAGTCAAAGCAGTCACTATGGATCTAGAATCCAGGTTTCCAATCACTGTGCCCAATAAATGCCTTTAAAAAATCCTAACACTGAGACTTCACTGTGAGACCATTGTATAACACATCTACCAAATTTTGAGACAGGGTTTCCCACTGGCTAACCTAATTAGGTTGGTCTAGCTAGCCAGCAAGCCTCAGGGACATATCTTTTAGGCAGTTATATGGACACTCCACCATGCCTTGCTTTTAATGTGGATTCTAGGGCTCCAACTCTCCAACTTAAGCAAGCACTTTATAGCCTGAGCTGGAGAGCTTTATAAGTAAGACTGTTTGGAGCACGGCTAGGGAATGGGTGGTCTGCAGAGGGCTTTCCAGTCTAGGAAAGTTACTTGGTATTGTGACTGGCTGTAGGTCAAACTGGATAGGCTGAAGTTTCCATCTCTGTGTGAATGCCACTGCTGAGTGTGCTGACAGTTTCTTCTTAGGCACAATGGCATGGCTACTCTTATTGCCTTGTTCCTGCAGAGGGTGAAACTCTGCCTCACTCCTTTACAAATGTACCAGGTGACATACACAGAGATGTGTTCTGAGGTCAAAGCTGCCTCGGTGATATAGGAAGGTCTCAGATTTTCAATGAGTCAAGCAGTGCAAAGCCCAGGCTCTGAGGAGGAGGAGGTTGTGTCCAGTCAATGGCTGCATCATTGACAGCATCCACCATGTTGTTAGTTTCCTTTTCTACTTTGTGCCTCACTTGGTCTTCCCAGATGAAAGTGAATGACTTGTGGCAGAGACAAGAACTGGCCTGTGTGAGACTATTCAAATAATCTCATAAATAAACATCCCAAACTCCTAGAAGAGGCAAGGGGGAGGAAATGAGGGAGGCCAGACTTCTCTGTGGAAAATGAAGAGGAAGCTCTGGTTTCCCGGCCTGGATTGGTGCAAGGGCTGGCAAGCAGGCCTACTCCACAGCCTTCACATCAGTCTCCTCAGGCCTGTGGTTAGGGTAGTGTGGGATGCTGAGCCTGCCCACTCTGACTGGCCTCCACTACATCTGTCTCTATTGGCCTGACTTCTTTCTTCATCTCTAGTGGCTGCAACTCTGTGCTGGTTCCTTGTAAGCTTGTTCTTGGTACTAACCCTGCTATCTATATAGCCCAAGGTCAAGGCCACAAGATCTTCTGTGGTAACTCCCTCCCCATGTCTCCAGCTCTGTCTAGGGGCTTGCTCATTCTAGTCTTGTTCAGCCGTGCATATAACCAAACATTCTGTGTTCAGTATCACTCCTTAAAACCAAAGCTCATAGAAGCCATGGACAGATTTGAGCATCCATTGCAAGTGATGCTTACCCAAAACCCAAGCATAAAATTGACACAGGAGAAACCCTTTAACCCTGAAAGCTTAGCTTGCTATGGGAAAAAAATCTAGAGCCTTTTCCTTTTGCTTAAAGACTTGGTTAGGGAAACCTCTTGCTGTATTTATCCATGGGCTCCCATCAGTCCCTGCAAGGACACTGGCACATTGGTAAGTTGAGGGAGTGGTTGATAGGAGGGACTTCTGGGTGCCTCCCACTTCTTGTATAGTCATTTGCTCACTTTTCCACTTACCAAGTCCATAGGTGACATTACTGGTCCTCTGGGCAGAGATTAGGTTTAGAAAAGAACGAAGCCCTGTGCTCATGGAGCTTGTGGTCAGTATAGTGATGGTGGAGAGAAACACAGAAACCACTGCCTGAGAATATTATTATTCCTTAAGTCTATTTTTAAGGTATTGCTTTATGTGTATGGGTATTTTGTCAGTGCACCGTGTGTACATCTGGAACCCAAATGACGTCAGAAGAAGGCCTCAGGTCCCCTGAGACTGAAGTTGAAGGGTGTGAGCTCCGTGTGGGTGCTGGAAATTGAACCCAGATCCTTTGAGAAAGTATCAATCGTTCTTACATTGCTGAGCTACCTCTCCTGTTGAAGAGGTTACTGTTAAGAAGCTTAGCAGGAAATTCAACAGGGAACTGTCATGGCACATGGAAAACAGGAAGGGTGACATGGATGGCCTCAATAAGAAGGCCAGTTCATTGGAGGGAACATCACCCAGAAGGAGGGGACAGCAGGTGTCAAAGCTCCAGTGCAGAGATGTTCTCTATTACTATTCTCTTTGCCCACCACATTATGATGATCAAAACTGTTTTGGATATGGCCCCAAATATCTGGCAGTAGAGAGTGTCATGGTCCTCAAAGATGTGTCAATGTGAAGGTGACTTCTGAGGAGAAAGCTGTCTGTAACATGAGGACCTGAGTGTGATCCCAGAATGTACATGATAAAGGGGGATATAGTGACATGTTAGTAATCCAGACAATAAAGATGCTGAGACAGGCAGATTGCTCCAATTCACTGGAGAGCAATGAGCCTTGGGTCTCAGTGAGAGACTTTGTTTAGAAAACCAAGGTGTTTGGCTCCTGAGAAACATACCTGAGGCTTACTCCAGATCTCTGTGCACACATGCACCCTTTACACACATGAACCTACAGACATGTGTGTACACATATATACGTACACACACACAAACACACATTCACACGTACAATTTTTTTTTAATAAAAGGGCTGTTGCATATGTAATTTAGCAAAAGGTATCCAGGTGAAGTCATTGGGGTTTTGCAAATAAAACTTGCATCTAGTGATGCACAGAGTCAGAATGGAAGACACAGCAGTGGTGGATAACACCCCATAAAGACACAGCAGGATTGGGGAATGCAGCCTGATAAGCCTCTGTTCTTGAAGCTGTAAGAAGCAGGAATGTTGCTGGAGCCTTTGGAGTGTCAACATGTATCTTTGGACTTTTGTACTCCAGAGAAGGGAGTGGATAAATTTGTGCACATCATGTAGTCTGTGCTAATTGATGAAGCAGGCATAGGAAGTGGGTGGAGGGCATGAGACATCTCAGTTAGGGGCCATGGCTATCAAGTAGACAGATGGGATGGTTTGGGGAAGCATTGAGAGACAGGTGAGGCAGATGCCTTAGTGGGTAAGGCTGGAGACATGACTGGGTTGAATCCCACCCCTTTGGCCTCAGGAGTTAAGCATTCAAACATAGATGGGTATTGCCTGCTCCTTAGTGTAATCTGAATCTGTCTCAGCCACTTTGACCTCTGGTGTGTTGGTCATGTGTATGCAGAACCACAGTGAGGCCAGGACTTCTTAGGAGGCAAGTGTGACATCAGAAGAAGGACCTTTCTTATTTTGTACACGGTGCTGCTGCATTTTACCTAAAATCTCTTGTGAACTTGACCATCATCCGGTTATTCAGCATTAGTAAATGTGGTGGTTTGAAAAAAAATGGCCACTGATTTCTTTGAGTTAATCTTGTATCCTGCTACATTGCTGAAGGTGTTTATTAGCCATAGCAGTTCCTTGGAAGAATTATGTGGGTCACTTATATATACAATCATATCATCTGCAAATAGAGATAGTTTCACTTCTTCTTTTCCAATTTGTATCCCCTTAATCGCCCTTGGTTCTCTTATTGCTTTAGCTAAAACTTTGAGAACTATATTAAATAGATAAGGGGAGAGAGGACATCCTTGTCTAGTTCCTGACTTTAGTGGGATTGCTTTGAGTTTTTCTTCATTAAGTTTGATACTGGCTGTCAGCTTCTTGTAAATCACCTTTATTATATTTAGGTATTCTCCCTGTATTCCTGATCTCTCCAGGGTTTTAACCATAAAGGAGTGTTGGATTTTGTCAAAGGCTTTTTCAGTATCTAAGGATATGATCATGTGGTTTTGTTCCTTTAGTTTGTTTATATGATGGTTCACGTTTATGGTTTTTCGTATGTTAAACCAGCCCTGCATTTCTGGGATGAAGCCTACTTGGTCGTGGTGGATGATATCTTTTATACATTGTTGTAAACGGTTTGCTAAAATTTTGTTGAGAATTTTCGCATCATTATTCATGAGGGAAATTGGTCTGTAATTCTCCTTCTTTGTTGTATCTTTGAGTGGCTTGGGTATTGGGGTAATTGTGGCCTCATAAAAAGAGTTTGGCAATATTCCTTCAGTTTCTACTGTGTGAAACAGTTTGAGGAATATTGGTAATAGTTCTTCTTTGAATGTCTGATAGAATTCTGCACTGAAACCATCTGGACCTGGGCTTTTTTTTTTTTTTTTTTTTTTACTTGGGAGGCTTTTAATGACAGCTTTATTTTCCTTTAGGATTGTTTAAGTATTTAATCTGATCTTTATTTAATTTTGGTAAATGGTACCTGTCCAAAAAGGTGATCATTTCTTTTACATTTTCCATTTTTTTGGAGTATAGATTTTCAAAGTAGGACCTGATAAACAAGATTAACTCAAAGAAATCAGTAGCCCACCTATACATTAAAGATAAAAGGGCTGAAAAAGAAATAAGGGGAACATCACCCTTTATAATAGCTGCAAATAGCATTAAATACCTTGGAGTAACTATAACCAAAGAAGTAACAGATCTATTTGACAAAAACTTAAAATTACTGAAGAAAGAAATTGAAGAGGATATCAGAAAATGGAAAGATCTCTCATGTTTCTGGATAGGTAGGATCAACATAGTAAAAAATGGCAATTCTACCAAAAGCAATCTACAGATTCAATGCACTTCCCATCAAAATCCCAGCACAATTTTTTACAGACCTTGAAAGAACAATACCCAGTTTCATTTGGAATAACAGGAAAGCTAAGATTTCCAAAATAGTTTTGCTCAACAAAAGAACCTCAGGAGGTATCACCACCCCCAACTTCAAGTTATACTACAGAGCTACAGTAATAAAAACATCTAGTGCTGGCATAAAAACAGACTTGTGGATGAATGGAATCAAATTGAAGATCCTGACATAAACCCAAAACCTATGAACAGCTGATCTTTGACAAAGAGGCCCAAAATACTCAATGGAAAAATGATAGTATCTTTAACAAATGGTGTTGGCATAGCTGGTTGGTAGTGTGTAGAAAAATGCAAATAGATCCAAGCCTATCACCCTGCACAAAACTCAAATCCAAGTGGATCAAAGACCTCAACACAAACTCAGTCACACTGACCCTGATAGAAAAGAAAGTGGGAAATACCCTCCAACGAATTGGCACAGGTGACCACTTCCTAAATACAGCACCAGTGGCACAGACACTAAAAACAACAATCAATAAGTGGAACCTCCTGAAACTGAGAAGCTTCTGTAAAGCCAAGGACACAGTCAATAAGACAAAACGACAGCCTACAGAATGGGAAAAGATTTTCATCATCCCTACAAGTGACAGAGGACTGATTTCTAAAATATATAGAGAACTCAAGAAACTAGCACCCAAAACCTTGCATAACCCAATCAAAAATGGGGCTCAGAACTAAAAAGGGAATTCTCAGCAGAAGAATTACAAATGGCTGAAAAGCACTTGGAAAAAGTGCTTGACATCTTTAGCCAGCAGAGAAATACAAATCAAAATAACTGTGAGATACCACCTGACACCTGTCAGATTGGCTAAGATAAAACACACAGAGGACAGCCTATGCTGGAGAAGTTCCAGAGCAAGGGGAACACTCCTCCATTGTTGGTGGGAGTATAAGCTAGTTCAGTCACTCTGGAATGCAGTATGGTGATTTCTCAGAAAACTGGGAATCAATCTCCCCAAAGATCCAGCAATACCACTACTACTGGGCATTATACCCTAAAGATGTACATTCTTACTCCAAAGGCATTAGCTCAACTATGTTCATAGCAACATTATTTGTAATAGCAAGAACCTAGAAACAACCTAGATGCCCCTCAATTGAAGAATGGATAAACAAACTGTGTTACATCTACACAATGGAGTACTACTCAGCAGTAAGAAAAAAAAAATGATATCCTAATATTTGCAGGCAAATGGATGGACTTGGAGGATATCCTCCTGAGCGAGGTCTCACAAACTCAGAAGGATAAACATGGGATGTACTCACTAATTAGTGGATTTTAAACAAAAAAAGCTAAGCATGTCCAAGCTGCAAACCACAAGCACTGAAGAGCTTGAGATCTGAAATACCGTGGACTGCACCTTGGAGCCCATTCCTTCCAGAGGAACATCTGACTCAGTCTTGATGTGAGGGTGAGGAAAGCGGATCTGCCTGGAGTGGATGCTGAACTAAGCCACCTTGGGACCTTAGGACCTCCTGCCCTTGCTGGGGAGGAGATAAACTGATGGGGAGAAGAATGTGTGACTGGGAGGGGCGGAAGGGAGCCTGAACAAGGGGATACATGGATAAAAGAAACATGACATTTTCATAATAATAATAATAATAATAATAATAAAAGAAAGAAAGAAAGAAAGAAAGAAAGAAAGAAAGAAAGAAAGATGCCCTACATAGGGAGTGGTACCTGTTGGATAAGTGTGGTCCTGTTGGAGGAAGTTTGTCACTGTGGGGGTGGGATTTGAGGTCTCATATATGCTCAAGCTATGCCTAGTATGCGGTCACTTCTGCAGCCTGTGGATCAAGATGGAGAACTCTCAGCTTCTTCTCCTCCACTACATTTGCCTGTGTGACACTGTGCTTCCTGCCTTAAGGATAATGGACTAAACCTCTGGTTTTATAATATTTTCTTTATAAAAGTTGCCATGTCATAGTGTCTCTTCATAGCTACAGAAACCCTAAGACAACAGCAAAATAAAACAACAAACATAATACAAAATAGAATAATGAAGTAAAAACAGGAAGGTTAGAATGTGAGGAAATTTCTCACAATGTCCACAACTTTTAATTAGTGAGCTGTCCATAACCAAATCTAAGGAACCTAGGAGGCTGGGCGGAAATGTAGATCTCAGACAGCGGCGTCTAGGAGTCACATGGTACTCCATGATGCAGCTGATTAGGCAGCCTGTGACAGTGGAGGGTTGATGCTGTCCTTTTGCATATCAGATAGCAAGATGGCTTCTCAGGGATGAGGTACTGAGAGGCTGATTTGGCCTTTCTGCCTGTGGTGCTATTCGGTTGACTCCAGGGTCTCTCTGTGGTCAGCTCAAAGTGGGGAAATGAGATCAGCAAGTCCTTCAGTTCCCAGTTTCAGGATGAAAGGTAGAGGAAGAAATGATTCCTGTGTCGGTCTGAATAAGAATGGTCTCCACAGGCTCATAGATCTGAAAGCCTGCTTACCAGGGAATGGAACTATTTAAAAGGATTTGGTGTGACCTTGCTGAAGGAGGTGTGTCACTGAGGGTGAACTTTGAGGTTCCAAAAAGCCTATGCCAAGCCCAGAGTGTTTTTCTTTGTCTGTGGATCAGGATGTAGCTCTCAGCAGTTGCTACTGCTCCAGCACCTGCATGCATGCTGCCATGCTCTCTGCCATGATGATAATGGACTAAAGCTCTGAAATTATAAGCAAGCCCCTAATTAAATGCTTTCTCTCACAATAGCTGCCTTGGTCATGGTGTCTCTTCAAAGCAATAGAACAGTGACGAAGGTAACACCAGATGCCGGCTGACTGCCTTACACTGCAAAATTAATTCTCTGATAGTTATGAAGATCAGACAAGGTCAAAATGTCTATAGAGTTGATGTCTCCCAAGGCCCCCCTTGGCTTACATATGACCATATTCCTGCAGCTTCTCACATGGTCACCCTTAGGTGACTATGCACCAGTAGACTGCTTTGGAAATCCAATGTTGCTGTTCTTATGAGAACACTAGTTAGATTACATTAGAAGCCACCCCGATGGCCTCACTGTGATTTAGGGGATGAGAACTTTACCTTCTCTTTCTATCCTGTGGTTCAGAGCAGAACCTGCTGCAATGCAGGGGATGCATGCCATCCACATCTGTAAAATGAGTGTGTTGAGGTCATGTTCAAGGTTGAATGCTGCTTGAATGAGAGGGGCATGCAATGTGATATTTAACTGGAGGCAAGACAGTGAAGGAATCTCAGCACATTGCTGTGTCCTCTACAGCTCTCTCTACCCACCCCCTCCCAATATCATCTAGTGAGTGTGTTGTTTAAGCTCAAAACTTATGCTACTCGCCAGCTCCTTAGCTTTGCCACCATGACCTGGGGTATGTATTTGAACATCAGGTCTAATTAAATGGGGGTGTGAACGGCAGAAAAGCCCTGTGCCTGCTGCTCTTTATTCCTCCCTAGAATCTTCCACTTTCTCATAAAAGAATTAGCAGGAAGGGACAGGCTCTTGGGTGGCTGCCATCTGTGGGCGGTGCAGGATTTCCCCAAGGTTGGAGTGAGTCTAGAGCTCAGAGCCAATGAAATGAGCTTTTTAGTGGTGCCCATACCATGTTTCTCCATCTTCTTCTTCCAATGGGTTCCACAAAGCTGTCACTGTCCACTTTCCACCAGATCATGTGAGAAGAAAACTCTCATATGGGAGAAAAATGGAGGACACAGACAGACAGACAGATGGGCAAAGAGATATAGCCACATCGTTTCTGTGCTCACTTTTACCCAGAAACACTGGCCTTTTTGGCAAGAAAATTATTTCACACTTCTGCAGCCCAATGGAGAAAATGCATCAGTTCTAAAAAAAATTCAGAGAAAGGCAGCCCCCATCACTTTTTATGTACATAGATAATTGAAAGAAAGTGAACTGCCAGAGCAGGCAGACTAGCTATCATGTCTTTCAAGTGAGAACTCGCTTTTAATAAGCAAGACTCAGAGACTGATCTATTATGTTCTCCAGCCTTTGGTGAGTCTCTTTTTATTCTCCTGCTGGCCTATCTGAGACTTCCTCCTGATTAGAAGCTTTCTTCCTCAGCCACACAATGGAGAGAGAGAGAGAGAGAGAGAGAGAGAGAGAGAGAGAGAGAGAGAGAGAGAGAGAGATCTTGTCTTCACCCTCCATGTCTTTCTCCTTTCATATTTTTTTCAAGCTTTTCTTCTGTGACTGAAAATTAATCATCAATGGCTTAGCAAGATCTGGAATCATCAAGGAGACAAGCCTCTGGGCTGGGCTCTTCTGTGAGGAAGTTTTTTGATTGATTGGGTTAACTGAGGAGGGAAGATGCACCCTGAATATGGGCGGCACCATCCCATAGGCTGAGGTTGTGGACTGAATAACAAGGAGAAAGTGAGTTGAGTACCAGCAGCCATCTCTCTCTGCTTCCTGACTGGATGTGATGTGAACAGCTGCTCCGCATCTCTGTTGCTATAACATTGATGTCGTGTTCTACTGTACTCTCAAAACGTGAGACAGAATAAAGCCTTTATTCCATAAGTTGCCTTTGACAGATACTCTGTCACAACATTTAAAAAAAAAAAAAAGTAACTAAGACCTTCCCGATGTGAGAAGTGTAGTTCTGGTCCTTCCGTCCAGAAATTAATACAGCCTTGACTCTGGTCTATAATTTTGTAGCCAACCATGCCCCAAACCATGCACTTTTAGTATGCATAGTGGATATCCCTCTTACAAGTGAATTTTGTATTCTTTACTATTCTTAGATGATTTATGAATTATTCCTGTTTACAAAGGGATGGACACCAGGATCTAGAGGGATGGTTCAGAGCATTGCGGCTCTCACAGAGGGCCCAGGTGGATTCCCAGTGCCCATATGACAGCTCACAGCCATCTATAACTCCAGTGCAAGGGGATCAGATAGTTTCTTCTGATCTTGCCACTAAACACACATATGCTACACAGATGCACACGCGCAAATACTCATTCATAAAATTAGTAAACACTCTTTAGTTAAAAAATAAAGATTTAATACTGCTCTTTCACAGGACTAGAGTTCATTCCCCAGAATCCACATTGAGTGGTCCACAACCACCTGTAAATCCAGCTCCAGGTCATTCCATAAACTCTGGAGCATCCATACACATATGGCATACACCCCCCACAAACACACAATTTAAACTTTTTAAGTTAAAAATGTTAAAAGAAAAGATGGATACCTGGTATTTCAAGCTACCTGAATCCCTTTTTAAAAGCATGCTATCCCTGAAAAAATAGATATTAGTGCCTGCTGAATCCTGTCTTTGGAAGAGCTGTGAACCCATGGATAATATACCTGAAGTTTCTCCTGTCAAGGTAATCATCAGTCTTATGTGAAGGGAAATGCAGTCAGAAAACAGTGGAGTCTTCTTGCAGCCCTGGACTTGCTGAGTCCTCCTCAGTGACAGCATCTTTGTGGGGAGAGATTTTCCTGTATGAATACTACATTTGATGATTCTCTTATCCAGTCCCATGATTCAGACAGAGGCTGACATAGTTAATGCATTCTGGGAAGAAAAGCTTGCAATTACTCTCAGCAGTCCCAACTCTAGAAAGTAGGGAGGTGGCTGGTATGTAACCAGCACAATAACAATGATTAGTGACAAGGCAGGAAGGACACTGTGGGGCAGAAGACCAAAATAGGAACCACTTCTACCCAGCTACCTGGTCAGTAAATCAGTGAGTTTTTTGTAGTGATTTGTTTTCTTTTAATTATTTTTTAATTATGTGTCTGCACGTGTCTGTGCATTAGATACATGCATCCAGTTGCCCAAAGAGGCCAGAAGAGGGTGTTAGTGTCCTTGGAGTTGGAGCTATGTGGTTGTGGGCCACTCAGTGTGGGAGCTGGGATCTGAACTTGGGTCTTTTGCAAGAGCAGTGCATTCTCATACCTGCTGACCCACTGTGCCAGCCTCCATATTCATGATATCATCAATCAATCAAAACATTGGGTTTATTGGGTTTAATTTGTGTGGTTTTGTTTTCTAAACCCCCAAAATTGATTCTCTATGCAGGTAAAAGCTCTCTCTAGCCTGTCAGGGATGTTTATACTCTACTTGAATGCCTGGAGTCATGGGGTACTGAGTGCTTTTCAAGGCAGCTAGTGACTGAAAATATCATTATTGCTTTTATTCAGAACCCTTTGCTTGATTGAGCATTGTGGAAAAAGCCCATCTACTTAATTAAGATATAAAAGATTGTTTATTTTGTGCCTATAATTTCCAAGACTCTGGATAGGATAGAGTTTAGGCATGGTTCAATTTAAGATTCCAAAGATACTGCTAGACTCAATAGCAATTTTATTTCCCTGTCCTTGGCTTTTCCCAGGCTGTTTATGGTAGCCTCTCACACATTCAGAATCATGTTTTTCATGGTTCCAGGGCAATGCCCCCATCCTAATGGGTAAGAGAACTTCTCCACAGTGATAGGGAACCGAGTTCAAATCCATAGCATTCTCATAAACATCCAGGCATAGATGTAATGCTCTGGGGAGCGGAGACAGCCAGTTTTAAATTCTTTTCCATTACTGTGATAGAATACCGTGACAAAAGTAACTTAGTAACTTTACCGTGACAAAAGTAACTTAGTAACTTTACCGTGACAAAAGTAACTTAGTAACTTTACCGTGACAAAAGTAACTTAGTAACTTTACCGTGACAAAAGTAACTTAGTAACTTATGGTCACAGAGGGAGAGTCCACCATGAAGGGAAAGCATGCCTACAGGCAGAGGAAGCACATATACACACAGACAAACATACAGAGAGAGAGAGAGAGAGAGAGAGAGAGAGAGAGAGAGAGAGAGAGAGAGAGAGAGA